>JAPDSC010036855.1:873712-945270 GCA_026290005.1 Latrodectus geometricus
TATATATACATTTATTGTGAGAAATCCATAAACTTGGCACAGAAAAAAGAAGCCAATTTGGATCTGTTATAATTTTACATGCTGTGAAAAATGAAAAGTCTAAATATAGTAGTTTAGTTTAAATATTTTCAGATTATTTCTCAACTAAAAATTACAAGTTAATAACTTGGGAGAAAACTTTATAAAAGTATTAAATTTTTTGAAATATTATTCTCGTTCTCCTATTTTGAAGTGAGACTTTGAAGTTTTAATGCTAGAATTATAATTGTCAATTATTTGCATTCTTATGTAAAGTCTTTAAAACCCCAGTGAAGTATAAAGAATTAAATATTGAAGCAAAACTGCTATGCTTAGGTTTATATAAAGAAAAACATATGATAACGAGAAGTAAAATTCATGTGGAATCTACTTTCCAAATAGGAAAATTGATTTTTGATAGTAGATATTGTACATTCATCATTTTTAGGTGTATTTTGACTTATGGTATGACAGCGCAGTTTGTAATGGAAGGTTCTAGGTCAATCTTAGCCTCTTCGGAATAGCACAAAATAGTTGCATGCACACATCTTTAGGCAGGAGTACTTATCTTGGAGAAATAAGCACTCCGGAAGGCAATAAATGTTAAAAACTCTTTACGAAAGCAATCTTTAAGCTGAAATTGATCATTAAAGGAGTATCAAATCTAAAATGGTTTTGTTAAAACTCTTCGAATTTTACTTAAAAAATACTGATAAACAAGTTTTACCTATTAACAAAGATTTTTCTTTCATATTAAGTGAAAGAAAATTTTGCTACAAGGTAAAAGAATTTTGTTTTTTGGTATTTTATGAAAAATATTTAAGTGGAAAGCAATTTAAAATTTATGTGAAAAGAATTATTAGTAATATTTAAGTGAAAAGCAATATTTATTATGCAGTTGCTAATTTCACATAAGACGAAAAAAATAAGCTCATTTGCGCAAATTTTATTTAATAATTTGTTCTCTTGTCAAAATTTTTTAAAAAAATAAACTGAGTATAACGTAGTAGGATTAATGATAAAAAATTTGAAATATTATTTTGTTTCATAACATTTTTTAAATTTAAAGCTGTATTGTTTAATGTAAAATTAGGAATTAGTGTTATTATGTTTATTTATATAGTTATGTGAAATTCATTACAAAACCACAAAAAAAAAAAAAATTAACTCAACAATATGTCACACCAACTATTTAATGAACGACAGACGCTTTCAATAAATGCTCATTTATTCTAATAACATTAATAATTGAAATTTTTTATGAAAATTTTTATAATATGATTGAAATTAAAAATTTTTATTTCATTAGAACCATGAAACATTTCTAGAATTTTGAATACGTATATAAAACTCACCATTAGTACTAAAAACAACTGAAAAGAAATATTTAGCAATGACAACAGCATTGACTAAACATTGCTTGAAAAATTTTAGCTTGCTTGAAGAATGGTAAAACTAAGTGCGTAATTTTAAATCAATTTTACTTCTTTGCTATTATAAAGATGTTTTTACAAGATATTAAAATGAATATTTGATTTAAAGTTTAAACAATCCTAACATTTTTTATTAAATTATTTATATTTGACAATAAATTAAAAAAGAAAAGTTATAATTTTTATTTTTATTAATAGAGAAACAAATGTTACAGAGTTATTAACAAAGCACTGTTAGTTAACAACTCTAGTTGTAAATATGGTATATTTTTAGTTTAACAATGGGTTTTTTCCTTTTTTTCCCTTGGTTTTTTTATTTTAAAAATAAAAACGATAAATAATTTGGGGAAAAATTTAAAAAAAAAAAAAGCAAAATATTTACATCCTGACTTTTTGCTCTGTGTAACTATAAAGTTATCAATTATGAATTATATTTTTATAATAAATAACAACAATGTCAGAAACCTTCAAACGTTACATATTTGATTGAAAAATGCCTTTTTTATGTTTTTGATAAAACCACGCCTTTTCTAAATTTCTTTTTCTTGTGTGCATCATTGAAGTAATCAATTTCAATGAGGCAATTAAAACAAGAGAAAATTATTGAATTTAAGGCAATAAAACCAATAAAAATTAAAATCATTGCATTTAAAATGCAATTTTATTAACTTATTTTAAGAAATTTTTAGGGCCTTTATAGTCGTAGAAAACACTCTCTAATTTTCAGAGCAAATGACATCAATCTTACAAATTTTGATATTTGTGAAGTATTTACATTTAAGTTTTGGCAAAAATTGCCTTTAAAAATTGCTTTAAATTTCACTCTAAGAATTAAAATTTACGAAAGTTTTTAAGCTCTATATAGTAATTTATTTAGTATAAAATTATATACTATATTGGATGCAGAATTCATATTTAAACCTTTTTACTGTGAAAACTAATTACTTTATTAAAAAAATTCATTTTTGGAAACTGCATAAAGTGATATTTTTTAAAGAAAGTTTCATTTTAGAATATGACTTTTAAATTAAATTTTTTACATAATAGTTTTTATTATTTTGCGAATTTACAATATTACCTTATATATGAAAGACTAACAAATTATCCAAAGGGGTTTTCTTTTCATAAAGGAATGATTTCATACTCCATCATAAAATATGTTTAAATATACTATTCATTGAAGTACAAATTAGATATTGCTTAGGATTTGACGAATTTATTTGACGAATTATCTCCCAAATGAACGGAAACTTCTCATCCTAAGCATATTGCTCCAGCTGAGCCATACATTTGATTTTGGTTCTATAAAAGCCTATAATATGAATGCCTGAATAAGCGGACTGCGTCTAGAAATGCCCATACTACTATGAAAGTAAAATCCAGTTAAAATTAAATAACTAAAACAGTAATTAAGATAGAATTATAATTAAAAAACACTTACACTCTCTCTTATATGAATAATTTACTATCAACTAACAAATATAATGAAAATAAATGTACAGTTGATAATAAAGTAAATAATGTAAACAAAATCTTCAATTGGCATTAAAAGAGATAGATAAAGAATTCCTAACATTGTAGAATCCTCACCCTTGTAAGTTGGAGTCATTGACAAAGAGTATGTAGGGGAAGAGCACAGAAGAATAGTCGTGATTTAAGACTACAGACTTCCCTTTCCTCTTTGAAATTGTTAAGAGCATTGCAAGAGATTTATCGTATTGAATTCTTTCCTATTTGGCTGATATTAATCAATAATAAGAATTTAGTTGCTGATAAAATAATTTATTTCTACTTGAAAAAATTATTTTTTAAAATTAAAAGTTTTATAATTTGTTATATGTTTTAAATTTTTAAAAAAATAAACACCTGTTTTTAATAATTGTTATATTCATTTGATTTAATTCGTCCTTCTAAACATTGAAATGTTTCTGAAGTTTCTTTCCTCGTAATATTTTTTTAAATAGGAAGTAAAGATTATCTCAAAAAGATACTGTTTCCTTAAAATTAAAACTGCAAATAATATAAATTGATATTTTTTGTATTTTAATGCTAAAAGCAATAAGTTATTTTACTTCGTCTTTATTATAAAAATAAATTGCTTAGTAATAATTAAATTACTTTAAATGTATTGCTTATATTTTATCACTTTATTAAGATTTTTTGTAAATTTCATAAGAAATTTTAACTTGTAATATTCAGGAAATTCAATTTATTTAATAATTCCACTTACTGAAACTATTTTTTGCAAAGTTAATAAGACTTAAAAATTCATTTTAAATACATGATTTCATTTTTTCTTCTACTATATGTTATAAGATGATGGAAAAATACACATTTGGATTTTCAAACATAAGTTTTTACCAAGAAGTTTTTTAAGGAAATTTTTTAATACTCAAAGATAAGTACCAGATGCAAATACTTCAAATAAAACTATTTACCTAATTGATTAATTTAAAATAATAGCATAATTTGTCCATCATTATTAATGATTTTGCATGTTCATAAAAAAACAAAATTTACCAGTGAAATTCTAACTTTTATTTATATTTTTAATATAAGTGAAATTCATCTAGCTCGCTTTTTAGATTAAATAAAATTTAAAAAAAAAATTGCAAAATTTTTTTCGTTCATTATCAAATTGATCAAATATTTATTCTAAGTACTTCATATCAAAGCTATTTAACATGTATGCCTGAAAATTGATATTCTCTTAACAATTTCTTCAATATTTTACATTCCTTTTTCCTTAAACAAATAATAAGCTTTAGAAATTTATGTATATGTCATAATTTCAATGTATTTCTTTTAACTTATAAAGTAAGGTTTTAATTGAAATAAATTTTTCAATGAAAAAGCTTGTCAATATTTCATTTGCTTTTAGATTTGATTGTTTTTTTTTTATATCATAATTTAAAGTTTAAAATATAAATTATCTTGATAAGCATCTGTAAAAGAAATTCTAAATTTCAATTAACAATAAAAAAATAGTCTAATTGATATTTTTTAATTTTGTGCACTTAAAGAATCTATATACAATGAAAAGATTATTGCTAAATATAAAGTCTAGATTTTCATTTTGAAAATTTAAATATTATATTTTAATTAGATATGGCATTATGTTTATAAACTAAGTTTGTTTTAAAAAACACGCGAGTGCAGCAAAATATCGTAATTGATACAGCAAAGAAATATTTCAAATAGGAAATAATTTTTTCTTTTCGAATACAGGTAATTTCATTCATATTTAAAATTTTAGAGGCAATTTAAGAGTTCATTTTATGAGTTATGAGCTTCATTTTGGTCATCCGTCTCAGAAAATATAGAAGTTTTGAAAATCTGTGCAAACAAAATGGTGTTTAATTTACGACATTAAAGAAACATTTACCACATACTGTGAAAATTCTTATTTATTTTAACTACGTGCTAAATTTCCTCTAAAACTTAGAAGTGAAGTTCAAAACTCAAAAACCTCTGGAATAACTTGTGCCTGTAGGTTTCAACCACGATGCTTGAATCTTTTGATCATGTACTCTTCTCACATGAAACCGCTTGTTTCTAAGTGTAATGTGATCCACAAGCTTCCAAAATCCTGACTGAACTGTTTGACATTTTCGCTTCAAAATAGGGAGTTTGTTTTCACCATGCTTTTCATACACAGTATTTTGGCTTGTAAAAAAGTATTTATTTTTTTATTTAAATAATTATTTATTATCATTTTTTATTTTATTTACTTTCTTGGAACGTTTAAGTATTATAAAAACACACTTTTATGGTTATTTCTTTTACCTCTTTGTAAGCAAAATTAAACTAATGATGGATTTATTTCATCAGAATTACGTAAATTCGCTTACTACTTCTCACATTTTTGAAAGCATTAATGAAAGATTAAAAATAATTTTTAAGCAGCTCAATATTGTTTTTAATTTAGAATGTCAACTGTAACGCTTTTATTTTCATAAAACAGAATTGTTACTTAAAAATTATATGTTCACAGTTGTTATGAATCTCTTAAATGAAATTTCATAATTAGAGAAATAGTAATTAATATTTAATAAGTAATTATAACTAAGAATGATTAATATTACATTATAATACGTTTTAAAATATAATTATAATAACAAGTTCAATAATCTTAATATAGGAAGCATTTTAATTCCATATTGATACATAATAAAAATTTAATATTTAAAATACAAATGTTGTATACACTTCTTTAACCGTGGATATAATAAATCAGCAAATGAAATTGTCGTTGTATCTAGTACTAATAATTTTAAACAAACTTTAAAAGGGTGAATATATAAAGAATTAATTACCTGGATTTCCAAACCGTGAATTTCATTTTAAAAACTTACATGAAATAACTATTCAAAATAACCTATGTGAATTTGCTTTCATCGAATCAAAATTTAGAAGCAACACATAATAGTGGAAGGAGTTAAATTACATTTTGTTGAAAAGAAAAACGCCTTTTAAAAATATTTTTATATTAAAAAAAAAAATAAAACATAATAACGGCCATCTGGAAGGATATTTTCCCTTTTCAGAACAATACAGTGAAGTGATGACATTTTACACAGTAGTTCACTCAGTGGGTGTGTCATCGCGGACCTGAGAGTGGGTAGGTTTTCTAAATTTAGAAGCAGGGACAAAGCAGAAGATCCCCAGATTGGGTGTCACCCCAAAGATATCATTTCACGTGAAGGACTTTGCAAACAGAACAAATTTAACATGCCCTAGATGCCATTGGCAAACACGATGGAACTTCGATTGGGTCGGGATTCGAAACCACTACCTTCCGACAGTGAGAGCGATTGCCTTAATTTAAACTGAAAGAAACGATGGTCTGGTGAACTGGGTAGATACCTAATCCATGGTGGCCAATTCAAAAACATACTTAATTTAGATACATTAAATTTTCTTTCTAATGATAGAAGAATTTGAAACCCATAATAACTCTTTTTTTTTTAAATATACTGTTAATGTGTACACAATAATTCGTTAAAATTATGACTTGTCAAAAATCTTAAGTAATCGACTTATTGAAGCATGATAATATGCAAGAAAGACTTTTTTTTATGAGAGAAATGTTGATCTTCCATGAAGAATCTACTGTGGGGTTGTGAATATCATTTATTGAACAGCATTCTCCATTTGAAGGATAATTCTCAGACCACTGATGTAATGGATAAGTTCTCTCAAATGTAAATCCAAAAATATACTATTAAAAAAACTAGTTAGCACAGAAAAATTTAGATTTTTATTAAAAAAACAATGTAACATAAGATAAATTGGAATAGAAAATTATGTCAACTTGCTCATGCCACCGACATTTAAAATTTTAACGTTTACCCATGGTATTACTCTCGATAATACATGATAAAAAGAATAAATAGGTTTTTATTGAATATAGTTAAAAAATTTAAATATACATGAAATATTTTCAGACTTTAATATTGTATATAAATAAACGTATTTCTAAAAGGAATTTAACCCAATTTTCATTCAGTTGCTTATTGCTGATCTGTTTTTAAATTCTTGGCACCAAATTATAAAATTTTCCAATAGTATATTTGTGTGCTTTTATGATGTATTTTTATATTAATAAAATTCTCCAATAGTATATTTGTTTATGATATTTCATACTTCTTTAATTTGTTTTTGTACATATTTAGTAAAAGGAGGATTTATTCAAAAAATAAATAATCAATATTAATAATTAATCACAAAAAATTAAGCTGATGGAATGAGATAATTTCGGCAAGCCTTGTTGTTTTACATCAATTTGCTTCAACGAAAATAGTAACATATTTTTAGGTAGAATATACTGAAATAAAAAATTATAAAGAACAAAAAAATTATAGAAAATAAATGTTAAAATAAAAACCATATTATTAAATGTTATTAGCTGATAAAGTTGCAAATTTATTTTGTTATGAACATAAAAAATTTTGGAGAAATACAAGTCCAATACAAAAAATTTTATCCAATTCTTATAGCAGTACAACAAACACTCTCATAGAGTTGGAAGGATGATCTATGAAAAAGTTTTAAATTTCTAATTAACGTAGTTATATTCTATTAATTAAGCCATACTGAAGGCTAAATGGTTAACTCTGTGGTCTTCAAATCAACAGTTCACTGGATAGATTAATATTTCGGGAGTGAGAATTACTATAGTGGTTCTGATTCACAATTTTAAACTATGGGTCTCAATCGAGTTCTTGGCCTCAAAGGGAAAAATGAGCTAAGTCATTCATTTATATCAATTGATATTGAGGCTAAACTGAAATATATTTGGGAAAAAAAGAGCTCTATAAATCTCTTAGTTCATTTGTAGATTTATTGCTCTTTTCTCTAAGAAAAATAAAATGTATTTTTGTACTTGTTTTATTTAATGGATTATTAAAATTCGGAAAAATGGAGTTTTGTTAAGAGAAAAGAGGCAATTATACCCCGAACTTTAAGTTAGGTCTTGAACTACAGATGCAAAATAAGAGTGATTTCTAAGAGTATTCCTTCTAAGGTGTTAAAAAGAACATTGAGTCAGGACTTTAATTTCGCTGGATGTTTCGTTTTGTGCACGCTCGTGGCTCTGCTTTTGTTGTTTCTTAACTAATATGTAAATATGCCTAGGACTCTCCCGTCTCCGTCTTCAGTAAAAATGAACTAATCATATGATGCTTGTATAATATTTGAATATTTCCTTTCTTAATAAACTGCACTGTTTTAATTGTAATGCTTATTGATGCAGTTAATTGTTCAGATTAGAGTATTTTTTCTTCCTTTGATCATCAGATGCTCACAAAATGCAAAGAAATACACAATGATTTTGTCCTTGGTTAATATAATTAACAGCTTATTATTAATTTCAATCTGATTTTATCATATTCAAGAAAAAAATTTTAATTTCTAAAATAAAGATAATTTATTAGGAAACTTTCTGTAGCTTTTAAATGTTTTAGTTCGTTATTACTTTGTTTAGCATTTTTAAGAACATGCTAACTATCACTTCATTTACTTATAGATTTCTGAACTGTACTTATAGACTGACAGTACTTATAGATTTCTAAAGTAATCTAGCTAATTCAACATGTATTAAATTTCTACACATGAATTAAAAATAATTTCTCATATTCATTTTGATTAAATTTTTTCAACAAAATATAGAACTAGAAATAATGCTTCATTTTAACATCCCAATCATGAACCAGATAGATGCTATTTTCAAGAAATACGAAATGTATTTTCTGTGTTTTTATTGTTTGAGACATTTGTCTTCAGGTGTATTTATCTAATCTATTTTGTTTATTATAACATGCGAAATCATTTTGTCTGTTGGTTCACCTTTTATATTGTTTAATGCTATGTTGATCAAACATAAAAGTAATATTTTCCTGTCAAATGTTGTTATAGTTGAGAAAAAATATTCATTAATCACAAATCAAGTGTATATGTGTTTCTATAATTTTATCGTTTTAGACTTAGTGTCTAAATAAAGTGTATCCAATTAAATATTATAATACAAAAGTAGAGTCTTTGAATTAAGATTTAAATGAATTAAGAATTAAGTCAAAAACAAAGAAACAATTATGAGTCAATTATCTTGTCAAAGTCTTTTTAAAGTGAAACTTTTTAACAAACATATGGCTCCAGCAAAATTACTAAATATCATTCAAGAAACAAAGTTCAAGAGTACTATCGAGCAACAGAAACTTTGATATAGAAAAAGTTTTGGTTAATTGTTGCGGTCAGGAAAAATGTATGAAATAGTAAACTGTATAATTTTTTGTCAAATAATGTCCACACAAAAAATGCAATGCTCCTTGCCAACAAATTAAATTTGCTACATTAATAAGAAGGACTGTTAATAAAACCTGCACAAATTTTTTGTAAAAAGAATCAGAAACGGTTTTTTAAATACGATATTCAAATGTTTATTTAAATACGATATTTTCATTTGGACAGACAAAATATACTAAAGCAATTGCTTTGAAAGAATTTGCTTTAGCATAAATGGAATCAAAATTAACTGGAATTAAAAATAATCAAAATTTTAGATGTTACAACATTAAAAGTTATGGTTACTGTGCTCCATCCACTTTGACTAAATGACAAAATATAAGAACAATTAAATTAAACTAAAAATAATAAGTTAAATAAATTAAATCGTTAGTAGAAAAAGTTAACAAACTGTACTTAACTATAATACAAACACAAAGTTCAGCAGTGATGACAAATTTTTGTAACTTTTCAAGACAAAGAAAATTTTTTTCGATTTTTAATCAGGCTTAAAAGAAGATGAGTGTACCCATGTGCACACAATAAAATCTCAAGACAACTTATTTCGAGACAAAAATCAAAGGTGTCTGGTGTTGAACTATTGTGTTGATGTAATCTTTTTCAGTTTTCCAGTCAAATGAAGAGTTCGAAAAAGGATTTCAGACCGATAAATGGTTTCGATCTAGAATCACAGATAAACTACGGAGCAAAATCATTTGCAATGTAATGTAAATGATTTTTTAATGATTTTTTCATTTGTAAATGATTTTAGACAAAATTAATAATTCAAGAAGAAAATTATGCAAATTTAATTTATGATCATAATTTAACTAATAATAATTATTAACTTGTGATGATTTTGGCATATACTTATGACGAAATTCACAAATTTTAATTTATGATAAATTAAAAGCTTTTGTGAGCTTCCTAATAATTATTCTTAATAAAGCTGTATCATAAAAATTATATCTACTGAATTTTCAGAAAGCATTTGTTCGTTATATATTATTCTGAAAATCCACCTTACATATTTAAAAGCATTTAACAATTGATTATTGGGTAATACAAAATAAAAGTAATAGCACCATCAATGCTGTGGGTATTTCAACCCTAGTTTGGTTATAAAAATAACTGTGAAAGAAAAATCTCTACCTTAACACAAACTACCAGTATGTAAGTTGGAGTAAACTATTAATAGTAGCTATTAAAACAGAAAACTAAAAATCTGCAAAAGGTGTATTAAACTACTTGGTAGCATTTACAAATTGAAACTGTTTTTAAGTGAAATAAATTTGCAGTGTTTGTACTTTTCCTGGAGTTGATATTCTTAAAAGCCTTGTACTCAAAAGTAAATCAAAGGCATATGGAAAATGATTATAATAAACATATATAGTAAAATATAATGCATATTTCTTTTACAATTAGTAAGCAATCAGATAACGGCTTCCACTACTTCTATATGGAGATACCATTTACATTTACTGAAAATCGAAACACATTATTATTAGAAAATGAAATTTAGGTATTGAGACTATTAATATTTCTCTGTTCTAAGAATTTGAAAATTATATACTTTTTTAATTTCAACGTATTTATAAAATATGTTGGATTTTACATAAATTACTTTCTTCAATTGATTTTAAGGGAATAAATTTAGAATGCAGCTAAAATTGTTTTAAATTCATAATTCCATCCAAAATAATAAATACATAAATTATTAAAACTAATAAAAGATAAATTGATATTTTAACTTTCTAATTAATTAAAAATTACATCCAAATAAACACAAAAATGAATTATCTCAATAATTTAACTTTTACTACGTTCTCATCAGGTGATTCTTGATGACAGAGAGGAAATCATACTTCTTAAACTCCTCATATAAATTTAAAAAGTTTCAAAATTAAATATTGAGTATAAATGTACAAAAATCGGAAATTTTAAAAACGTAAACATATAATAAAATAATACTGAAATAATTCCTATTTCAAAAGCATAATTTTAAATCGTAATATATTCTTTTTAATTCATGAACTCAAATTAATCATTATGTTTAAAAAGATTTATTTATAATCCTATATTTTTATTAGAGATTAAACTTTATAAGAGCAAATGCGAAGAATTAAAGTCCCTCATTGCCTATCTAAAAATATGATTATTGAAGCAAAATGTTCAATTTTATTGTCTGATATGGGTAATGATAGTATTTCTTCTTATATGCATATCTCTTTGAACGCGTATTCTTAAGATTTTCTTGAGTATCTTCATTGTGTTTTCCGAATATAGTTTATCTACGGGAAATACTCAAGAGAAAAAATGATTGATTTATAACTCAACGGTTATTATTTGCACACAAAGGGTAAGTTAACCGAGACCTACCGTTTAAAGTGGATTCCGAACCATAAAATGTAGTCAAGACCAGAGTGGGATTCTGAGCCATGAATTGGAGAATCGAAGTTAAGAACGCTGCCCAATGAACCATCTGTTCGACCACGGAAAGTAATATGCAGTGGATATCCAAAGTTTTAAGTGTTAAATATTTATAGATAAAAACTTTAAAAGAAGAATGTTAAAAAAAAGCGTTTTAGTGTGTTAAATTTATAATTATACCTGAAATATTCACCCAATTATTTAAAATTACTAATAACAAGATATTTTAGTGCAAAAGTTTTGTTAAGTCATGATACAGAATTCATTATCTCCTTTTATATTTTTTACAATGATCAAAACAATCTTTTTAAACTGTCCCATGATATGTGTTCAATTCATATTTTACTTATTATGTTATACATATTATTTGAATTTTTCTTTCTTCAAAGTGTGAAGGATTAACATAAAAATTATAGATTTTCGATGAAAAAATCATGATCTTATACTATGGTTATATTGTTATTTTTAACCAAAATTACTAATTATCTAGCATTTTAATGCATGCATAATACAATAACCCTGTTTAATATTAAACATTAAATCCAAGTAACTTAAATAATCAGCACCGACAAACTAACGGAAGAACATTTGACAAATACCATTATTTTAGACAGGAAGCTTTCCATCATGAAATTTTGCTCTTTCCTGCTATCATTTGCACAGACTTTACTATTTTCTTCAGAAAATCCACCACTTTCTAAAGTCACCAATAAGCGCGAGGACCCTTGTTCTTAATAAAAAGTGCTCTTGCACATCCTGGCTCATATCAAGTGAGTGCAAGGTCTTCAACCTTTCACAGGTGGCAATGGTTCATGTGATGATTTTAACCCTTCCAAGCGATTTCATTGATAATAGGCAATGCATTTGAAAGGTGAGGATAGAAGGGTTCCTCTTTCAAATCCAGTGGTTTGACTCCTGAGCGAGGCGCTCTCTCGTCTTCCTGGGCCCCTGGGTAGGGAACATTCATCAGAGGACGTTCCAATGGTACAGCATCTACCATCTGGCACCGAGGCTGATGACTTCGGCTTCCTATCCTGGCCAGTGAACTCCATGGGAACGAACTGTTTTTGCAAACAGTATTTGCCATTCTTATATCTTGTGATGAAATGCTGTAATAGTTTCATCTCGCCTTTGAAATTTCTTTACAGATTCAAGAATAAATAATTGGTAATAAATTTATTATAAAGTTAAATATAAGAAGAAATTATTTGAAAAATGCCAAAATCAAATTAGTTTTTATAATTTTAAGAAATCAATAGCCATAAATTAATTATATAAAGAATAAGAAAAATAAAATAATCTGGATTAGTTTTATAATAGCAGTTTATTTCATTTCTCTTTCACAAGGTGAACTGTTATAAATATATGACACAGAAACGAAATTGGAAATAAATAAATATGAAACCTAATATAATTAAAAACATTTCACTTTGAAACTATTAAGAGGTGGAAGAAGAAATAAAATACATAGCGTGTATGAATTTAAGAAAAAATTAATTTTCTTACAAATGATTTATTTTAATCAGAAAATTTGGAAACTATTAAATTATTAAACAGAGAAATTTACTTTTGACGAAATAAATTATGGCCATAAAAATTTCCTTATTTTTTTAAGTATTTGATGAATTATTTTGTCAATATAATCAAATTATTCAATTCTTATCTATGAAAAATGCATCTCTCAACGTTGAAAATTGCAACAAGAAGAAAATTAATTAAATTACGCAAGTACGAAAAGTTGAAGTTTTCTAGTTAAGATCAAATGCAATCTAAGCTGTGCATTGTAAGATATAAATAATTAAAATTTCTCGGGTGACTAATAATTCTCTTATTGGAAAAGAATAAATAGTATAAGATATTGTGACTTTCCAATATTTTGTTTGCCACAAAAGAATTCAGACATCATTAAACTTGTAAAATTACTGATTTACTTATGAAATAATGGTGAGGGTGGTATTATGTATAATAGGTACTCCATTTATACTTCATTTTTGGTACATTGACGACTTAACATTATGTTGACATGGTTATGCCGCCAGTTGTACGTTTATTCTTTTAGGAGAAGCAAAAACTGTTTTCCACCATTATAAAAGCATATACTTTGTTAAAGTAGCAATTTTCTCTATGAAACTTTTATTTCCTCATGATCAAGTTCATTTCCTGACTTATATTTCCTCTAAGCATATTTGGAACATAATTGGTCATCATTTGTGAAAGGAGTTTTCCACTATTGCGTAAATGATCAATATCAAATAATATTGATGATTTACATAATAGTGGAAAAATTCTACATGGGAAAACTTTCCTCACATAAAGATTAATTATCTTATTAATTGCATAAAAGAAGGCGTGAAATTATACTTCTGCTCATGGGGCTCAAATGCTACAATGAATAAATCAAATTGATTCGAATATTTTGTCTACTATTTTTGATCATTCAGATGTATGTCAATAAAATGATGCTATTTCTTCTTATATAAAATGTTAAAAATTGGAATTGTTGCAATTCTTTTTGCAATTGTTGAAAAGTTTTTAAAAGTTAATTTTACCCTGCATTATTAGATATAAGCTCTTAATTAATTGTGTAAAAGAATTTTTATTACTAATAAAAGTACATTCAAGAGTTTTATTTTATTTTTTTTTTATTACTTTATATGTACAGTAAGACCCCGCTTAACGCTGTTTCGGTTTAGCGCTCTTTTATGTCAACACGGAGATTCCCCGAAATATTATGCAGCGATAGGTTTCAAATACATATCCGAAAGAGTGTACATGTGTTTCTTGTTTGGTGCGGAAAGAAGCAGCGGCTAGTCTTTCTAATGATGAGCTCAAGGAATTAACTGAATAAGAAGAAAACAAAAATGTTGACAGCAGTGATTCAGAAGAATAGCAAAAAGAACTTTCGATGGCGTTTGTAAAAAGGAGTTTGTCTACCATAACTGAAATAATGGATCAATTCATTGAAAATGATCCGAATTTTGACAGGAGCTCAAAAGTAAGACATGGTGTTAGAGATGCTCTATCCGTTTGTGAAGAACTTTTAAGAGAACAACGCAAGAGACAAAGGCAAACAACATTAGATGCTTTTGTCACAAAAAGGCAGAACACTGAAAATGCGGAAGGCTAACTAAATATGACTGACTTAGAATTTTATTTGTTTTTTTTTTTTTAAGAATATTCGATTTGTTATTTATATTTTGTTTTTATTTTTGCAAGAAATAATATTGTGGTATTAATTTGGGCTTTCAGAAATAATTGTTTGGTTTTATTTTTATTAAAAAAACATACTTTTTAAATTTAATACCTAACCAATTTTCTAGCCATCTTCCCCTAACCCCAATATTTACATGTAAAGATAGCCTCGTTTAGCGCTGTTTCGCATTACGCTCTACTTTGATGGAACGTATCCCCCGCGTTAAGCGGGGTCTTACTGTATATGAAAGGTAAAATTTTTTTATCTCACTTTTATTCTAATTACATTTTATTTAAAAAAGAATAATTATCTCTATAAATTAATTATAAATCTGGTACGAAATATTTTAATATTTAAGGAAAATTACCACATTATACATTCGCTTTTAAGACTATAGTAACACAATACTTCTGAGATAAATCAAGTCTAATTATGAGAACATACGCATAATGAGAGTTAAATCATTAACAGTTATAAGAAATTTTTGAAAATCAATCATTATTTGCTTATAACACATTTTTCAGCAGATATTGACAATAATTCAGCAGCAGATATTGACTGGGATTTAAGGAATTTGATCCTGCCTGAGACCATGTGAAGATCTTGACAATTTAATGAAGCTTTTAAGATTTTGTACGAATATATCTTTGTGTACATCCTAAACGGTATTAAATAACGATTTCTATTAATCTAGTTTGACATATAAACATATCAAAGCAAACAAATAGCAAACCATCTTACAATATAATTTAACGATTTTATGAATTTGACATTGTTGTGTAACTTAATATGTTATTAAACATCTGTTTGATAGACATTCATATAATAATATATATCAGTTAAATCTTGATTTTTACATATGATTATAAATATTACCTGCCTCAATTTTTAGCTAAACTAATTATTGTAATTTGTAGCTTAATATCTTAAACTATACCAATATATCGATTAAAGCATGCACTCGAAAGCCTTGCTAAACAGAAAAATGATTCACACAACAAATTTTAAGGTTTACAAGATCATATAATTTTGTAGATATACAACTTCCTCCCAGAAAATTCTTTATAAAGAGTTTCATTATAATTTTTTAAGGAATTACAACAGATATTTCTTCGACCTTCCATCTCAAATTTTGACAAGTGTCACTTTTAGTAGTTTTCCCCGTTCGAGTCAATTTCCCCCTAAAGTTAACTGGGTTTTCACTAAAACGACATGTTTCCGTTATTCTACCATCATAAAAACTCAAAACTTCTTTGTTAGATTTGGCTTATGGATATCTATATCCTTAGTCATAAATACGCTTCATTCTTAGTGAATCATACTTAATTCGCAACTTTATAGGATAGAACCTCGATACTTCGGTAAAAAAGACAGTAGTCTTTATTTTGAGATTTCTTCCGATGTTGTTGTTGTTGTCGTGTGCCAGCCAGGCTGACAATATAGGGTGCGCTGCTCCACTTTTCCAACTGAACCATATTTGGTGTGGAGTCCGACTTCCTCAGTAAGCACATGCCATAGGTACCCGTTTATAGGGTAGGCAACCATTCACACACACACACACACACACACAAAGAAAGGACAAAGACAAGAGAGAGAAAGAAAGTACATCCATGCCCGAGCCAGGATTCGAACCCAGGTCCCACCCATCTGTAGTCAGGTACGCTAACCACTAGACAGGTTGGGGGGCATTTCTTCCGATAAATTTCTGAATTGTTTTTTCTGCGAATAAAGAGAAAATGGGCTTGATTGAAATCCGCCAGATGAATTATTTGCTGCATGAATATTTCCCAATGCAATTTCTCAGCTCTGCGATGTCTTAAAACCTTCTAGTTGATCAGGAGTTTAATATTCATGACCCTCCCCAGGTAAAGAAGTGAAGTCTTTATTAATGTACATTTAGTTGTGGTGAAATTTTTCTGTGAAGTAGTTTTTATATTTTTTTTTCATTTTTTATGTGTAATCAATTACATAACAGTTTGCTGGAAGCGTTTCGTTCAGTTCACAATAAGTATTTTATAAGTGCTTATCGGTTATGGAGACCATGATCTCCATAACTGTCCAATATGACAAAACATTATAAATGTTGGGTATGTATTTTTTTACAGTAAATAGCTGTTTATATATCTTTGATTAGATTAATAATCTCAACAGTGTTCATGCATTGTAAATACAGCTTCATTTGGAGGATTTTCATATAACATAGGAATAAGACTATTTATTTTTTTCAATTTATACAAAATATTGAAATTTCACTTCCAATATATTTCAATCTCCATAAACCAAGTATCTTTAAAAAGCTTGGAATATTATTCATGAAAACTTCATATACGATATTTCCTTTAACTACATTTAAGTTGTATTCAAAATTATTTTGAAGAAATAATTCTGAATGCAAATCTCAGCTTTGATTTGAAACCTTTATTTTTTTAATTTTCCTTTAGAATCTTTTTTGATAAACAGTCATTAAAAGAAGATATATGAAGAAAGATTCTTACTTTGCAGGCGTAATTTATTTTTTAGTTTATGTTTATGGAATTAGTTTGAACATTTTTTGGTTCAAATGTATTCAAAATAATGCAACGTTTTTGGTTTTGAATGAGGCATAATGACCGGTTGTTAGATCATTAAGCATTTTTATTCCTATGAAATAAAATTTTACACCACTAAACTTTTAATTTTAAAACTGACGATGTATTCACAGCATGTTTTTAAAATATTATATTTAATATCGTTTATTGAAAATAAATTTTTTTCAAAGATATTTATTACTGGCATTAGAATTCTTATAGAATGAGAAGTAATTTGTATTTTGTTTTATTCAAATTTACTGTTGACTAGTAGTTAGATGTTATAATATTAATGAACTATATTTTAAGAAAATTATTGGTTACAGTAATGTAAACACACACACACACACACACACACACAATGGGAGGAGGCATATAATACTATTATTCAGAAATGTTTTTTGAAAATAAAAAAATACATGACTAATTTTCTTTATATTTTCTAACCAATGCGTATTATGTATATTGTGTATATAAAATGAAATACTCGAGTTTATAAGAAAAAATCTAACTAAAACTTGAGAAAATTCATCCTTATAATATACCGATAAAATCTTGTAAGAGAGACAATAAATCATAAATATGACAATAAGATTAATTAGTTGAATAATAATAACTAAAATAATGAAAAATTTAGTAATTGAAATAATTTCAAAAAACATAATACTGAAAAAAAAAAACGAAAAAAGAAATATGGATGTCACCATCCTAGACTTTTTATGATATACTTGTAAAAAATGACAAGTGTCTTGAGACAGTTACTATGGCTAACTCCCTATGGGGATTCCGATACTTACGCATTTGAAGAAAGTGGTTACAATAAGTGTGCCATCAAAATACTGCTTATAATTACTTTTAGCAACCCTATTATTTCTTAGGTTTCAGTATATTTTGAAATGAAGTTCGCTATCCGATTTGGCCAATATTTATCTCTTCCTTATTATTTCTTGTCCTGTGTGCTAGCGAAAAAGGAGTAAAAAAGAAATGCTGATAACTACAATTATAATTTTCTGATTTCTAGATTTTTAATGAAGATATTACAAAACTTTGGGAATAAAATAGGTCATGCGTAATAAAGTTAATTTTTTCAACAAACGTACTTTACAAAATATTTATAAATTATTTGTATCTCTTTTATCATGCTTATATGGAAAAAGTTATGTTTTATATGCCTGGTTTAATCAAGAACTTATTTGCTCATACTTTTCTTTCCTAAAAAGTATAATAAAAATGTGCTTTTAGTTAAAAATTTTAAAAATACGCAAATTATATCACTAAACTTTGGATGAACTAAGCAAATGGCATGTATAAAAGTCACTATAAAAAGGATTTTGAGAAAAAAAAATGTTAGTTTCAACATTCGCCGCTAGGGCATTTTGTGGTGCTGCTGTGGCTTACAATAACGAGAATTAGCATAAAACACGGGTATCAAAAAAACAAAAAAATGTAAATGTTGCTCGATGACAGCGCCAGTGATAGGGGCTGTAAAAGCAAATAGTAAACAGCTCCGACAAATAATCTCAGCTGAAGTAAATGAGCTCCAGTGGCCATGCCTCTCATGTTACCGGAACATGCGTTACTGGTGAAACTGTATTATATGAACTAATTTAATGCATCTGCAGCTCTTGATGGATTTTCGAACCAGAAAAAAAATTACGAAAGGGGTCTTCATCGCTGAATGATCTTAAGAAAATGATTAAGAAGTTCGTGGATACCAGGTCACTGACCATTTGCATTTTGAGAGGACATAAACCAGTATCAGAAGATGTAATTACTGATGTGGCAACAGCAATTGTCGAAAGATCACAGGGGAGAACGTTGTGCACAGAACGAACGTAATTTCTGAGAACGGTGCTCACACTGAATGTGGTCTAATTCCTGACCAGGGAAGTTAATGTAGTAAATAAACATTAATAATTTAACCGTACGATTTCATGTGTTAGTATTTTTCGTTTCTCACATTTTATACATTGTAACAAGCCACAAAATGCCCTAGCGACCATTTTTAGAACTAACATTATTTTTCTCTTTAGATCGAGCTACAGGAAGCTCCAAACACTGTCACTTTAAAAAAGATTACCCTGTATATATATATAATTGCAATTTTTCATACTGATTATAGTTAATTTGTTTAATTTACAATCAAGATGAATTACTAATACTTTATTACATTTATGAATGTAGAATAAAACTAAGTTGCTGTATCTTTGAATTAAAAAGAGAATATGTGTGTGTATACGCACATATAAATCCTCCATGTTTATTCAGAAGTCACTGTTACTGATCAGATGAACTCCTCAAATTATTTACATTGCCAAATCACTGAATCTTATCCAAAATTTGTTACCAGTGCGTTTGCGTTAGAATTTGCATAGAGAACCAACTTTCGCGAAAGTCTCCAGATACATTTGTGTCTGAAGATAGAGACCTAAAAGTCGGCTCCAGATGGGAATTCTGGCGCATGCGAACTGAGTAACAAATTTTAGATTCAGTTACTTGGCGTTGTAAATAATGCGATAAATCTATTTGGTTAGAGGATTTATTAAGTGTTTCAATGTATGCGTTATTTAATGGTTTACAATATGGGGAAAGGGAATGTGTAAATATTTTGTCTCCGTTTTTCAAAATATATGCAGCGACTTATTAATTTAACATTTATATAAATATAACAAAGTATTAGTTAATTAATTTACAGCGTCAATGTTAAAATAAATGCTTTGTATTATTAGAAAAGTAATTATTTTTTTAAAATTTATTAATGTACCAACAAAATATATAAACAGTAATTAATTTTAAATTACTGATTAATGCATAAATTCGAACTTACTTTTGTTTGTAAATACATAATTTACTGTTATTTATACGTAATTTTCTATGTATATTAAAACAGATTACATAATCTAGCATAAAACCTTTCTTGACTGCTCTTATCTAAGGTTATAGAGGCTTTCTATCATGGGCCTTCAGTAAACGAGAGCGAATTAATTCGCCTTTAAATATTCTAATATCATAAATAATTATTTATTGCATTATTCATATACTTATTTTTGATGACAATCATAAAAGGTAAATCTATAAGCAAACTCCATTCCAAATAAGTCTGAAACTTAAGAAATAATTGGTTTGCTAAAACTAAATCTAAGCAATATTCACATTGTATGACGCAAAATTATCTCAATTACTTTATTGCAACCACAAGTGTGCATGTGTTAGAATTTCCACCTGGAGCCGACTTTCGGCACTAGAAAGCAAAATCAGTTATTTTTAAAAAGCTAGTTAATAGCATTGTCTTCCAAAAAAGTAATGCATTCTAAAAAGCGTTATTAAGTAACACTTTTATAAGGTTTTACAAGATGTGATTCCAAAAAATCTCTTCACACTGGCTTTCTTTGATATTCCGAGAAGTACGAAAGGAAGCTTTCACGTGGATGGGGGACAAAACTGGTTTTTAGAGGAAGTGAAGTATAGGGTGAGAGAATTTTTTTGAATATGAGCATCGAAAATCACCGAATTATTTAAACTAATTTTTTTTATATATTTTATTCAATTTTTTAGGAATTTGTTGCTTTATTCTACAGCGATAGCATTTAGTTTTAGATTAATTTTTATTTGCTTATTTGCAAATTATTTTTATTTAATTATTTATTTTATTTTTTTGAAAATTGCAAATGATTAAATTAAGTTTATAAATTATTTTATGGCCAATTGATTTTTCTCAAACAAAGTGTCTAAAAATAAAACTTTTATTTGTGGTATCCTTCCTTTCTCAATGATTTGAACTGATTATTATCATTTTAATGTATTAATATGCCCAAATTTGAATTCTTTTAATTCACCCATAATTTAGCTTCTCACAGGAGAAACATACATATTCCTTATCATAATTTCAATTATAAATACTTACAAACTATAACCGAAATCAAATACAATTACATTTTTCTTTTGCCCAAAAGATTACTATTGTATATTTGACTTATGCTGTAATACATCTTAAAATAAAGTATTTCTCTAATTAGAAACAATTATTATTGAAAAGTTTACTTTTTGTCCAAATTTCTTAACTTTACAATCTTATTAACTTATAAATATAACATTAAGATTATTTGGTATCCACGGATACCATCTATAATTATTTACGACAATATCATAACCGATTCCACAATTTTCAAGTCACGAAATCATAGTAACGATATTTTAACCAGCAATATACAATAAACTAATTTATATTTAATAGTTAATTATACAGTATTGTTTCCTTCTAACTTTTTACTCAAATTTTCTTTTTTGTATAAGTTATCTTAGTAAAAAAGAAAATTGACTATATATATCCACCATATAACATAAAATATATTTATGAACATAAATAAAAACTCTCATATTAGTTAATGTAGTCTAGCAAATAATATTTTGTTAAAATAATAAAAAATTACATATATAAGCCTCACTTTTCAGCTCCTACGAGAAACTAATAAAATTTATGAATTTGCCTTTTTGGTAAATTATATTATTACAGTTTATATACGTGATTTTACTGTTTTAAATAACTTAATTAAGTGTGAAATTTATCGTAAATATTTTTCTTAGAGGATATTTCTCGTCATGGGGAAAAAATGCAAGATCTATGTGGCATTAATAAAATGTGTGTGTAAATTTATAAATACTTGCAAAGTTTAAAAATACTTGCAATCAAACAATATAAATAAAAATGTAAGAAAAACTGGTTCGGTAAAACTGATAAACATATTACTAAAATAAATAATTCAGTTGCAATTTTATTATTATTGACACTGTAAATGAATTTACAGATTTTAAATCTGGTTGCATTCAAACTAAAAATTTTTGTCACAAATCGGGATTTTATATGCTGATAGTTTTTTTAATTTTTATCGTTTTGTCCGCAACGTAATTTTACATAAACTATAACTTATACAAAATTAAAGATGCAAGCATCTTTTGATATCAAAAGAGCTTAACTAGATTGAACTAATAAATAGGTTTTACAGATTTCTATTTTCCATATTTTAAACAGCCTAACAGTTATTACATTTATTACTCTTAATTTTTTATGATTTTTGAGGAATATATTTTATAGAATCGTATAATTATTTACTCTTATTAAAGCCTTTCTAATTAATGTAATTCTTACGTGTTTGAAATTTAATTGATTTAATATTAAGGTGTTTAATATTTTTTTTAGAAAATAGACTGTAAAATATCTAATAATAAACTGTAAAAATAATAATTGTTTTTAATAATAAATTGTAAATAGTAATTATTATTAAATTTATCTTTTTTTTTTCAAAATCCTCATAAGTATATAATTTAAAATTACAAACTGGCATTTCAGAATGTTTCTTGCATAAATATAACTAAATGTCCGATAATTTATTTTACAGTTATATAAAACTAAGCTTTAAAAATGTTATTAATAGCGTTAATTAAATTTAAAAATTGTATTGAAATTAGATTGGAATAATACTATAAGCTAGGCTATTTTATGAACAGACAATTATTTTAGTGTCTTAATTATAATCATATTAAACACACATAATTTAAAAAATAAATTATGGATATTCAGATTTTATGCTACAATACATAAGGTATTCATTCACATACGTAATTTTTTACTGAAAATGAATAAATACTATAGTTACAAATTTGCTATAATAAATTTAAAATAATTATACACTGAAACATATTTATTATCACGTTTTTTGATAATCATACTAATATTTTTAGTGATACATATAATAAAAAGTAGAACTATAATAATTTATTTAACATAAATATCATAAGCATCCTTTTTCAAGGAATATAATATAATTCCTTTATTGAAATACATCAAATACATTTTGCAATTGTAGATTAAAAATTATGAGGATGTATTCAAATACATTATTATTTAATATCTTATACATATTAATTATTATTTTAATATAACTTTGATAATTCTTTTGAACAAATAATAATGTCAAAAATACATGTTTCAATTTTATAGATTTTTAAAATATATTTTAAATTTAATCAAAAAGCATGTAAAATATTTTTAATTTATAAAAAATATTTTAATCTCAAAATTTGACATTAAATTTAAATTATTTCACATTTGGATTGATTTTTAAGTATAATTTCGAATTTGTAAAAAACATTTTAGCTCCATAAAAACTTCGCTAAAATTCATAAGAAAAAAAACTAATAAAAAGCTGAAGATAAATAAAATGTATCCACAATATTGGTATAAAATGTATCTTTAATAATCCCCATTCTTGCAAATGATTTCATCATTTTTACCGTGAGATCTATTTATTCATTAAACCGCTCTCTCTCTTTCTGTTTTCCTGTAATTAACTCCTATTCTCCACAGTGGGGAACCGAAGAACTCTTTAGTTGTTAAGCAACGCAGCGATTCATGCAGGAGCTTGGAATTTACTCTCGTGTCCCGAGAATCTCAACGATAACCTCTTTAAAGTTCCATAAACAACGATAACTGCTTTAAAATTCCA
Source organism: Latrodectus geometricus (assembly GCA_026290005.1). NCBI lineage: Eukaryota > Metazoa > Arthropoda > Arachnida > Araneae > Theridiidae > Latrodectus > Latrodectus geometricus. The sequence continues at coordinate 897,639 of JAPDSC010036855.1, forward strand.
AAATAACGAGAACTCCTTTAAAGTTCCGAAAGTTCTAAAATAACGATAACCTTTTTAAAGTTCCAAAACAACTAGAACTTCTTTTAAGTTCCGGAAGTTCTAAAATAACGTATCGTAAAAACGTTCCACAGTGAAGTTACCAACAGAACGATACCGACGGAACGATTTGAATTGTTATGATATTGTGGAAGCTGGAAAAGAAAACGTTATCTTGATAATAGAATTTTTCAAGAACGGATTACTTGTTAAACGGTTATTAGATAAAAACTGTTCTCAAATAACAGTTCTTTTAAATAACGTCCTTCTTTATTTCGGACTATTTCGAGATACTAGTTCCAGACAATCGTCTGTAATAATTGTAGAATGTAGTTTATACATTAGTTATCTGTGAAGTGTGTTACGTAATGTAATTACTCTTTAACTGTGTGTAGCAGATAAATTAGCTCATCGAGGAAATGTCATATTATTTACGCAGTTTATTTAGCTTATTTAAGTAATTCTTACTTAGTTCTTGATCTCAAGTTGGGTAGACTCGATATTTAGTTTTAATTTTTCAATTTACTTTATTGTTATATATGATTTCAGTAAAAACATATTTTCAAAGTGGGATCTAGCTAATTTTACAAACAGTATTAATTTATGCCTAGATTGGTTGAATATTAATTAGCTTTGCTCGTATTTATATATATATATATATATATTAAAAATTACCCTTTGTGGGTGTTGATTGAATAGTTATTGATTTGATGTTATAACAATTTGTTGAATGTTTTTGAGGGAGGTAGTACGAGTGCCAGAGAAATAAATAAATGTATGATAGTTACCTTAGAGGCATAGTCACTAAAAATCTCATTAGGATGCTTTGTAAATCTGCAAACTTAAGATTAATTTATTTTGTGTGGATTAAATCAATTTTTTTTTAAGCGTAAAGGATAATAATTAGATTGATTCACTGATTGCAAGTGTAGTTCACTGAACTTAGTTGTGTAATTTTATTTTTAAATCATGTTGTAAATAAATTCAATATTTCATTTCCAATTTAGTTATGTGTACTAGATCAATAATATATTCATTTATTAAATTTTTGATTGCAAATATTTTCTGATGCATCTCGATTTTCTGCATGAGAACGAATAAATTTATTACATCAAATAATTTTATTATTTTTATTAATACAAAATGAATGTTTTCATTTCTGAATACTTTAAAACATTGAAAAATTGTGTCTTTGCTTATATAATTTGGAATTAAAAATTTTTTAATCTGGGGAATTTTATTAATTTTCATTGTGATGAAAGGTCTTAGGAAATTTATTGCTATTTTAAATTTTTTTTATCAGCTTGGTTTATTTGAAAAATACATTTATTCTCATATTTGTGTGCAGTTTTATATATGTAAATCAGCTTATGTCATCATTGAAGTTATAAAGTTTTACTAGTGTTTATTGATCTTAAAGATTTCTTTACACATGAAGGTTTGAGTATTTATATTACAGTTTTATTTAATAATATAAGTTATATAATAATATATTTGTAACTATATTTTATATTATCAATCATAGGATACAGATTTTTCTGCATGTTATTCTGAGGCAAAAGTTAGCTGATGGTTTTCAGCTTGATACTTACCTTAGGGGGAGAAATTTTTTAAAGCTTTGGAATCCATTATAAACTTTAAAGTTCTAGGCATAATATTTTTGTTTAAAAAAAGTAATTGTAGTGATAAATAAAACTACCCAAAACAAAAATATTTGCTATTATACCATTCTTATTGTTTCATTTATATATGGTCAACTTATAAAATACTTACATAATACAGATTTTTCTCTATTACAGGAAATTGTCATATATTAAATAATGTGCATCATTTAATTCATAATCAATCAGATAATATTAGAAAAATTATGTTAGTCACACAAAAGTATTTTTCTTAAAAAAAAAAAAAAAAAAAAAAAAAAGGAGGGAGGGACATTTTTAAATGCATATGAAATGATTGGAATAATTTTTCATATTTGCTTTGTACAATCCAATACTTTATGCTTCAGTTTTGTTTATCATTAAATTTCAATGTCATTAATTATGCACTCGTCTTAATGAAGATAAAAATATGAAATATTTGACTGGATTTATTAGTGAAAGTTAATGTATATGTACAGTGCCATATTTTTAGTTTAAAATTTGTTCAATTAATGGAAATGCAATAGAAATAAACATTTAATGATATTTTGTTTCATGTTTTTTCAAAGTAATTGATCAATGGAAGTTGGTCTTTGAGTAGAGAATTGATTTATATTTCTCCCAAAATTGTGGTTAATCATAAAAAATATAGTAGTTCTACAAAAATTCACTGTACATAAGGTCTAATAGTTCAAGTATAAGTGCGGAATTGTATTTGTGAGGGATTTGTATTTAATCAAAATGTGTTTGATTTGAATATCAAATATTTAATTTGATGTGAATATTAAATATTTCTTATAATAATTGAGTTGATAATTTATTAAAATACTTATTTTAAATTATGCTTTGTGAAAAAATAATAAAGATTCAAGTTTGTTTTTTGAAAACAAGATTGTATTTGACAAAAACATTTCATTTGACAAGACAGATAATGGTATACACTTTTGCAGAAACCCCCCATAAATTTGTCAGCTACAGCAAATACTATTACTTTACAAAAATATAATTATTAAAGATAATTTACAGAAAGAAAATTAAAAAGTATATAGAAACACATTATAATTAAAATGCAAATAAAATAATTTGTGAAATTTGTAAAAAATACACATAATTTTAATTTCAAACAACACATAAAAATTCATAACACTATGCACTTATGAATTTATCACCCAATAATGTTTTTCACGATTCACAAGGAAAAACAGCACTGGAATCACCATATTTATATCACATGAATTTTTTTGCTATTTTATGTGAACATTTCTCATATTAACAATATCACAAATTAGTTTGAGTTAGAAAATATACGCTGTATAAAAACTGTACAAGTTCTTACCAAGCTGAAATTCATATCATCTGATTTCCAACTATATACAATCAACTTTGCAAAACATACAAAAACAAACTTTCTCTAGTGATAATTCTCTATAATTAAATAAAATATATCTTTATAAATGAATATCCTTATTTTTCAGGCAATATTTAAACATAACACACATAATCAAATTCAGCAAGAAAAGGAATGTGAAAATAACACATTTTTGAAAGACTAAAGTTTCATTACTGCATTTTATTCAGCCAAGTACTGTGTAAGTTTTTTTTATAAACAGTTATATACATGCAGTTATTTTTACTGCTGAAATAGATATATATGTATATTTTAAAATAAATCTGATTTTGGGTATAGTAAGGAAATTTATGGCATTTTTTAAAAATGAATAGTTTTAAATTTTATTTAAAGATATTTTCAAAAATTAAAAATCCTCTATTAATTGTAAGATGTAGTAATGAGATTTTTGTTATGAATTATGGAAAATAAAGGTTGTTATTTAAAAGTAATTGACTTGTTAGGTAAAAAATCCATTTGTTGCCAGCTTCTGCAAATTATTTTCTATCATTTAATATAAATACATAACAGTATTTAAATTTAATTTCAAATGAAAACATTAAACTTATATGTAAGACAATTTTTTTTTTATCAAAGCAGATAAGCTACAAATTAGATTTATGGAAATAAAATTTTTTTAAATGACATGAATCTTGATTCTTTTTTACATTAATATTGACATCATGTTTAATTATGTTAGTTTAAAATCCAGCTTATAATTTTTTTAAAATTATATAGTTATTTACTATTTATTCAGTTACCATTGTAAAACTAAAGCTTTTTTATACATTAAAGGTCTTTATAACAGTGCCAATAGACAAAATATAATTTTGACAATGTATTTCAATATTGTGAAAAGGAGTTTACAAAAAGGAAAGTCTCTTAATATTATTTAACATCTGAAATATTTTTTAACTAGTTTAAGCATTTTTTAGACAAAGATTTAGTATATTTAATAAGCAAAATAAATTTGTAAGATTTTAAACTGTATCGAAGTAACCCATAAGGGATGACAGTCTGTATAAATATTGGGTGTCCGAACAATTGAGGTTAAGATTTAATAGGTAAAATTATATTACTGATATTTTTCAAAAAACTCATTTGAGGTGTTTACATTTTGTGAGCGAAACTGACAGTATTTATAGGCTTCCACAGTTAAATTGAAAATTTAATTTTTGCATCTGTTAAAGCCAATTTAACATTTACATTACCTGTTGTATAAGTTATAATTCTAAGAAATGTTAATAAAACAGCAGTTGATTGCATTGTAAAATACATATTTTAAGATTATAGAGAATGCATTTAAACTTATATATGTAATATCTATGTTTATGATTGTATAACTTTATTCCATAAATCTTGAAAAATAATTTAAATCAAAATTCTGATCTAATTGCAAGAATATATACAATTAAGTAGAAATTATATAAGAATAATAAAGTTCATTTTTGACTAGTAAAAATCTCTACCATAATAGTGATATGATAAATTTTTGCAATAATGTAAATCAAATTTATAAAACTGTAGTGAATATTTATTTTTGTACACATATTAGAAAATATATTCAAACACAATAAATAGCACTTAATGTAAAATAACAAAAAATTTATAAATAATTATAAGATCAGTGATGTGAATAATGCTGGAAATACTTAATATAAAGCATAAAACAACAGTCCAAATAAAGCTTTTTGGAGAATAGTAGATAAATATATCAAATTAAAGTACACATCAACCTGTATGTGTGATTGGATACTAATAACGACTGATGGATGATCACTATGTTATATGCTACACAGCAGTAATGTATAGATGAACTGTTTTGGCCAAAAGTGGAGGTATTTTTGATGGTATATATATATATATATATATTCCAACATAAATATTTGCATGAACTCTATTACCTCCATGGCAATTTATGATCTATATCAGTCCATCACAGTTAATGGATAACGAAAAAAATCACAGACATTTTTCAAATCTTTGTTGTACAATCATACAACATAGACTGATGGGCAGGGAATATTTAGCAATAAGTATAATTTACCAATATTGCCTGTACATATCTTACATATTGCACACCAGCAGTAACTCTGCAACCTGTATTCATTGCACTGAGACATTCAACACTGACATTCTGTTACTGTACCATTTTTGTTTCATCAATTTGATGTTGAGGAATTTAACTGTAAAATTTACAGAAGATAATATAATGCTAATGCTTAGCTCTCAGAAATACAGCAACTTGAGTACTTGAGTTCTGTGCATGAAGTGAAAATGGCAGGTGCAATGATAATACAGAAAATATCACATACTTCAGCTTTTTCTAATAAAAATATCCAATCAGTCCATTTTCAAACTGTTCGGTGAAGATGGTTCTTGTTTTATGCCCTTTTGAGAGAAGGCAAGAAGGGCTTTAAGACTGCTTTCTGATTCATTACTTACAACATCATCTTGCATTTCTAACATAGTGTGATTACCATCAGAATTGTTCATTGAAGCATTGTTCCTTTCAGATAAATGATTTGACCTCAAGTTTAAAATCATGCCATTATGACATAGAGTATTTTCATTTTCTGAAGGCACACCAACAGACGTTGGACTATGTCCATTTTGAATGGGAGTCACAGGTGTGGCTGCATTTCTTATATTTGTGTTAAAGTCTGTATAATGTTTAGGAGTTGTTGAGCCGGCTGTAGTTAATATATAGTCTCTTTCTAATCTGGGTGGACGGCCCCTTGGTCTGCCTTCAGGTTTAGGTGTAGATATATGGTTCACATCTGTTTCATCTTTTATTTGATTAGCTAATTCTTTTACAACTCTAAGGCCTTCATCCATTAGTGTTTCTTGTACAAGTTGCTTGGTTATATGATTTGTTTTTTTTCCTGGAACGTTTTTAACAACTGTGTAACCATCATTTGTCTGAACAGACATGTTTGAATCATGAGAGGGAGATTCATTGGCATCATGACCAATGCTAGCAGATGATTCATAACTGTATACAGAAAACTGGGAATCTGTGAATAGACAAAAATATAGAATAATTCATACTTTGGATTTCAGTTTATTTATATGCAAATGTAATAAAATAACATATTTAAGTTAGTTCATTTATTTGGTATATTGCAATATAAAATATGAAATCTGATTAAATGTAAATTGTTTTACATTTTAATATCATATTCAGAAAAAAATGATAGTTTTCTATGTGAATGCAACTAATTATAATTAGTATTTCTATTCATATTTAATAAAAACCAAGTTTCAAACTGACTCACTTTAACACACATCATTATAACATTTCTAAGTGTAACAATCAAGTTAAGTGATAAAAATATAGGGAAAAATTAGCAATGAGAAATTTAAATAGTCAAATAATAAGAATGGAAATTATGAGATAAAAGTAGGCAGTTTTTAACATACTGTTTAGGTATCTGACTGAATTTTGAAGGCTTTTTTTTTATTTGCTTCATGGTAGTAACCCATTTCAGTGAATTTCCAAATATGTATTTATAAATGAATCAAGTTTAAATGTTAAGTTTATTATACATTTTAAATGTTTTTATTTATAATCCTTATTTGTAAGTATTTTTTCCCTTCATTACTTCCCACAGATATTAAAAAAATGTATCTAAGAGCCTTCATCATGTTTGTATTTCTTATTTAAAACAATATAGACTTTTTCAGAACTGTTATAACTCTTATTTTATCTCAATATATACTTTTATGTTTCATTTTCAAAGCTTGTAGGCTGTATTTACATATTTGGATGTTTTAATCAGTTTAATAACTGATTATTCAGATGTGAGTTTTCAAATCTAAGTTAATGAATTCCAATTTTTATTTTGCACATTGTGAATTATTATAAGATTCAAAAAATCACTCACACACAGATTTATTATAATTTTTTTAATAGTGCTGTTCTTAATTAAAATGTTAAAAAAAAAAAAATGGTGTCAAGAACATTTTTATGAGCTTGTTCAGATTTTGAAAACTTTAAGCTAATTTGCTTAAGCAAAAATATATAATTTTTTATACATAAATAGTGAATTTAATTCAAATTAAAATTTGAAAGGAATTGTATTCATTGAAAATCTTAAAATAACTGATTAGAACTTGTTTAAGTGATATATTTTTATGTTCTATAAAGATTCTGAATTAAATCAATTGGAAACAGATTTTAAAACCTTAATAGTTTGTGAGTAAACTATTTGTTACATTTTAATAAGTAAAATAGAATCTTTATAATAAATAAAAAAAATGAAATAAAAGAAAGGCAGTTAGAATAAAGGTAATTACATATTCTATTTAAATTTCTTTCATAAAATATACCCAAAAGAAAATTATTGTAAGTAAATTTTTATAAGGAGGGGATGTTGCCTTATGAAAATGTAGTTATGCATAAGTGTCCACATGTGTCCCAAAATAAACTTTTCCACATTCTCTCTGTCCCCACAATTGCTTGAATAATCCTATTTAATAAAGTTATGTACATTACCCTTGACATTGTTTAGTATTAGGCTGTTATTCAGTGTCATTTTTACTTGTATAAAAAATTTTCCACTTAAATTTTTTTTTTTTTTTTTTTGTGCTGCAGCTACTAAACGATGACACCAGTAAACCAATCCAGCACTAAATCTATGTAAATGTGGCATATGTTATAGATGACTACCCCTTTGTGTACTTTTTAGTTTGCATTTAAGAAAGGGGAATATTATGAGACACATCTATGAGACACACACACTTGGTCACAGGTGCTTATATTTTTTCAATAATGTAATTTTAATCACAAAAAAATTAAACTTTACTGAGTTCATATGTTGAAAAATTATCTTAAGCAGCAAATAATGCAACACAGAAAACTACCAGTTTTGTCTTTGGATTTGACTGCTGTTGCTCATATTTGAAATGCTATTGGGAAGTATTGGAATTCTCAATCCACCTGCTCAAAAGCTCTCCTTGCTTACAGAATCCTTATTAAAAAAAAGTAGTTCTAACATTTTCAACAGTAGACCAAAAAACTGATAAACACTTTTTAAAGTTTTTGCATAAATCTAGTTGAAATGAAAATATACTTTTATTAAATTATTATAACACCATTTTGGAGGTGAAAAGTTTTAAAAATTTTGGCTTTGTAATTTCAGTATTAATATTGTTCAGATTAAAGGGAAGATTTCTCATAATTAGAGCAACATTTTTGATTTTTTGATAAAATTTTTGATAATTAATCCTTATATACACTGCTCAAAATATTTAAAGGTTATTGAGATTGTGAGTTGATTTTGCTTTTGGAGAATTGTTTAGTTGATTGATACATTATTGGTAGATGTATTAGACTATTATGAGATACAAATGACATTTGTTTGGCAGAAAAAATGCCTTTTATTGAGCATTTGGGGGGGGGGGAACACAATTTGTGCATGTGTGGAAAAAAAGTAAAAATGTAGTTTCCTTAAAAGAAAATCATTTTTAGTAGGGATTATGGTTTTTCTGAATGACCACAGCAATGTTGAATACCTATGAGGCATGAAGTTAATGAGGATATTAATGAGAAGCTGGGATATTCTGTCCCATTGCTCCTGAAGAGTTCTTTCTAGTTCTTTATAAGTTTGTGAAGATGGTAGGCATCCAACAACTCATCTACCTAGAATATCCCAAACATTCTGTGTTGGGTTCATGTCCAGAGAATGTGCTGGCCATTTCATTTGTATGATTCCTTTCTCTGAAAGGAAATCATTCACCAAGTTAGCACAATGTGGCATGCAATTGTCATTCATTAACATGAAGTCATCTCCAATTGCTGCAGCATAAGAAACTACAATGGGTCTTAGGATCTCATCCCTATATCAGTGACTGGTCAGAGCTCTATTTTAAATGGTATGGAGATTGGTATATGCATCAAAAGAGATGTCATAGACTATCATTCCCCCAACACCAAATCTGTCACTTTCATGTATGAATGCAGGATTGTTTCTAGTGTCATGTTTCCTCCAACTGAAGATACACCGATTTTCAGGATGAAGTAAACAGACTCATCAGAGAAAAGAATATTGTTCCATTTATTTTTCTTCTAGATCACATACTCTGTTGTCCACTCTTGTGGGCACAGTAGTATTTTGTTTATGTGACACACACCACTGATCGGCAAGCATACAGCCTCACAGTGAAAGTGGTTTCAGACAGTATGTCTTGAAATTGAGGGACAGTTGCCAAGAAAAGGTATAGAAGAATAGTATCATTTTTTTGAAATTTTGGTACTTCCGAACTGTAAGCATTAAATAATAGTCTTCATTTGGCATTATGAAAGGTCAACTACCTTGTCCTGATCTTCGATCTGGATTTTCAATCTCTAGAAAATGGTTTTAGAGCCTTCAAGTCTCATTTTGTAAAACTCTATTGGTTTCTGCTATTTTGGATTGTCTTTGGCCCCCCTCTTAATATGCTAACAACTCTCCAATCTTCTGATTTTGTTAAATGACTTTGTGGAGACATCACACTCATTGAAACAATGTACTTACTGAATGTTAATCATTCTTTTTCACTTTATCTTAAAAACAAGATCTCATTTACAAGGGAAAAAAAAAAAAAAACACTAAAGCATCATTTTTAGGGTCAAATTCGAAATGTGCATGCTGCAAAGTTTAAAAATGAGAAAAATTTGCATTTGTGACTTCAGTTTTGTGCAACAAAAATTTGCTCATAATATTACTTTATAAAAGTCTTATAATATTTTTTGTTTTGAGCAGTGTATATGTATGTATGTATAGTTGAAATTAAGTTTATTTTTTAAAATTATTTCTTAAAGTAGAACTTAAAACATTTTTTAAAAATATTTACAATGTTGTGTATATATCCTTTGAATACTTAAAAAATTCTTATGTGAAACTTCATAATCTTTTATTCAAAGCTCATGGGTTCGATTCGAATGTAAGTTTGGTTGTTTGTAGTGTTTCAGAATCAATTTTTTTAAACTTAGTCTGATCAGCCCTCTTGTTCAAAACATGAGTTTGGAGTAACAAACAAATCTGTCTTTTGTAGAATTGAAAAATAGCCTAGTTTTATAAATTTTATTCAGATTTTGAATTGTATTAACAGTGAAATGAAAATATTATTTATATACGTATAGTAAGTATTTCAAGTTTAGTATTCAAATTATAGGACTTATTTGTATTTTTCCATGTGTAAGAATTGCTTTTGAATTAATCGTTTATTTAAATTACTAAAACATACACATTCAGCATATTTTCCTATATGTGTCAGCCATAAGTTTGAGAAGTTGAATCCCACTTTGGGCTTAGATGTTTGTATTAGATTGAAATCCACTTTAAACTGCAGGGCCCAGTCTTATTAGGCTTCATGTGTAGGGTCGCGGTGGCCTGGTTGGTTATGGTGTCGTTCTCATTACCGAAAGGTGGTGAGTTCGAATCTCGACTTAGCCGAAGATCCGTTGTGTTCACTAATGGCGACTGGGGCAGGTTAAATCCGTTGGGTCGCAATGTCCTCCAGGTTCCCATTACAAATTAATACCTCTGGGGGTGGTTGGAGCCAGGCTTTGGGTCTTCACTGGTTTCAATCTCTAAATTGGAAGATTCAGGTGGTGCTGCCATCTACGAGCCAAAAGTCGTACTTCCACCTTCGTATGAGGGTGCTCTATTAAAATAACCGGAAGACGCACCCTCTCTTACTTCATTTGCCTAGTCTATCTGACGAACGAGCTTGGCGTTGCCAAGTGTCATTAACAACAACAGGCTTCTTGTACAAAACATGACCATCAAACCAAACCAAAAAGTGTCTACCATATTACTATATGTTAATAAATGAGCTCTGTATTAATAATTTAACTTTTTGATCTTACTAAACATACTCTATCAACCAATAAGTCTTTACACGCCCATGCAAATAAGGATATTTGTGTGCCCTTGATCTACATCACTCCTTTTGTACTTAAATATTATGCAGAAAGCAGCATAGACATTGTTGCATGCAAGATTCCTTGAAATTCAGATCTGTCTGACTTTGAGAAGCATGTATTTGTCAGATATCAAAGAAACGACTGATCCTTAAGGGACATACTTAGTAAGTTAAACATTCCAAAATCAACAATGGCTTTTGTGATTAAGAAGTGGAATGTGTGCAATGATTGTCAGAATGAGCTTTGATCTAATATACCCACAAAACTAAAAAACTGATGAGCCTTGTCAAAGAAAATTCAGAAAAACTGTACCAAATCAATGACCAATATACTCCAGGTGTTCCAACAAGCATCTGAGATTGTTGTTTTGGTGAATATCATCCACAAGAAAGCTCATTTGTGTGGTTCCCATTGTCGTGCTGACATCCATAAGTCTTTGATTATTAAATCCAACCACAGTACTCGGATATAAGGTTATGTGAGGCATCTTGAAATTTAAACATAGATGAGTGGAAATAGGTTCTGGAGTGATGAGACCAAGTTCAATCTTTAACAATCTGTATTTTGGCATTAATATGAGAACACTTTTTGCCAGAATACATGGTGCCTACAGTGAAGTTTGATGGAGGTGGAATTATAGTCTGAGTATGTTTCTCACAGTATGAACTGGGACCCTGTATACCAATTCATAGTAGGCTGAACTATTTTAGATTGCTAAGTGCTAACATTACTGTGGCAATTTTATTCATTGGTTCATTGCTACTTCCAGCCACGTGTCATACTGGAATCTTAACTATGAATTAGTATTCTGACAATGGAATAAACTGATTGGACTAATCTGTGCAAAAGTCCTGACTAGAATCCTATAGAACAGTTCTGGGGTGAATTGGATCATCAAATTAAAAGCTTCACTAACCCTCCAAAATAGGTGAAAGAACTTACATATCTTCTCCGAGCATAATGGAAGAAAATACTCCTGTCCATCATCCAGACACTTGTGGAAAGTGTACCCTGGAAGGTTAAGACTAATTGTCTTTCATGTTGACTATTGAATATGAATAAATTGTGTTTATCTCTTTTATCTTGGGTGTCCAAATATTTATTGGTAGATAGTGTAACTACATGTTGAAATGATAATTAGTTCATGATTGGAAACACTAGTTTCCAATCATGAACTAATTATTTATTAGTTATATACAATAAGATCTCTTTCTTTCTTTCTTGTACAATTACCAGTACTTGCATCACATTCCTAAATAAAAATTATTCTGCATCAGGACTTGCAAGTGATTGTGGCTCATGTATAGTCACTGGAATTATAGCTTCAAAATTGAAGTACGTTTTTCGATTAATTTTAGCAGAGAATAATCATGATAGATAAGGAAGGCTTACAACAGTAGATAGAAGAGGTATACATTTCTTTACCATATACAATATTTCTTGCATTAATGAGTTTATGATTTCATATTGTCTCTTATTCTAAAAACAATTTGATAGTAATTCAAAATGTGATCAATTGTTCATTTATAAAATAGCATTTAGTATCAATTTATGAAAATAAATATTGCTGACTATGATGCAAATTTTCATGTTCTTTTAATACTACAGATATTTATTTGTGAAATCCAATGTAGTCTAATTAGTGTATTGACAAATAAATTGTTTAATAGCCATGTAAAATAGTTATTGATACAATGATTCAATTCTTCTATATAGGTAATTTTTTTTATCATGCATTTATGCACCAATTTTGAATAATTTGTGAGAGTTTATTTTTTCATACTTCATTTTCATATTTATTTAGCATTTTTATTTTACGAAATAAGTTTTATAATAAATTATCTATATTGTGCTTTTAAAGCTTGTGATTTAGTTGAGAATTCTTGTAATCAAAAGGTAATAAGTTCTACAGCAACTTTGCCAAAGATCTTTTTTTTTCACTAAAGGTAGCAGGGGCATGTAATATAGATAGTGGCAGCAATGTTCTTTAAGAGAAATGACATCTAAGGAATCTCTAGGAATTCTCTGACAGTGGCAGACTAAGTATGGGGTTTTCTATTTGGTGCTTGCTTCTAAATAATGACGACATAACCACATTCGTGGTTATTGCACACTACACCAAGTGCTACACTGCACAACATACCAGATGGGGCCTAATGATGTCATAGCCAATTGGCATGGTATTTGAAGTAAATAAATTGATTAATAGTAGCTTTACAGTTTTTGCTCGGACAGTATTTTTATAAATATGATTAAATGATTTAGTTAAAGATTGGGAGTACAAAATTTTTTGTAAAATATTTACTATAAGTGTGTTATTGCGGGTGTAACAAATCAGAAAATTGTTACAGCCATTAATAATATATGAACCCTTTTTTTACTGTCAATACTTTTTTTTTACTAACTTTAAATACATATAAAAAGTTATATAAATAGATATATGTTTTCAAAAATTATATTAAATTTTGAAAGCTTAAATAATATTCTTTGTTTGTTTTGACCAAAATTGGTGTTACATTGTGTAAAATTTATTGATAAATTTTTATGAATTTGTCAATTTTCTATTTTCATTGAAATATATTGATATGAAATATTGATTAACAAGCACTATTGCTTTCAAAAAGAAAATTAGTTTTGAAAATGAGGAATTTTAGTATATTCCATTACTAATGTATACTTTGCATATAATTTTTATCAATTTATTTTATGCATTTAAAAGCGAAATGAGACATGCATTGTGCTAGTAACTTGATGTTAAAGTAAGCACAAAATTTTGCATCATTTAATAGTTAAGTTCTAAAAGTATTATATGTCATGTGCGTAACAATTATAAAAATTATCAGTTCGTTACTTCAATGATTATTCACAATTTTCTGCTAAACACAAATATACTTTTTGAAAAGAGTGTTGCCAGTTAATAAATATAATAAAAGAAAACATTAATAAAAAATTCTTTAAAAACATTTATGTTTAATTTCTGTCTTTCTTTATTGTTATATATTAACATGGTTAGAATTACAGGAATTATTTCTAGGATTTGTGAATGTAAAAAAAATATAGTCAAATTTCAATGTAACTGAAATTTTATCATTTACATTAATTTTATCGATTTACATATTAATATAGTACACAATGTAATCTGAAATATTAAAACAAACTTTTGTAATTAATTTTAAATGTTTAACTAGAATAACAAATTTTACTTTTAATTTTGTTTAAAAAGGAAATGTATTTGATCAAATCCTGCAAACTTTAATCAGAGGGGGGGAAAAAAATCAGAACTAACTAATGTATTTTTTGAAAGGTAAAACAGTGAAAATATTTGAATTAAGAACAAGCTACAATAGAATTTTTTTTAGGATATTAGATTTTAGATGTAAGAATTTTACATTACTACTTATATAATATGTAAATATATTATGTAAAATTCTAGTGTGTTATGCATTGTAAAATTAATATAGTTAAATTAACAAACTACTTACAGTGAGTTAAAAAAATGTTTTAATTATGTTCAAACCAAGCAAATGATCTTGGTAAGGATTTGATTTTCCTTGTAATTATTTCAAAACATGTTTGATGATACAAGGAAAGCAAAGACAAAATGTGAAGAAAATAGCTAGCTTCATGAAGCTTCATGATAAATGTATTTCCTAATTTTATATTAATTTAAATCCTTGTATACATTTGTGAGTAGTGCTTCTGTATCCATATTTCTTGTATTTGCAAAAAAGTCAGTCAGTACTGTGCAATAGTAAGATAATATTTATGTACATTTCTTGGATGAATAAAATAGATGTGTATTATCAGAGATTATACACCACAATTCTATATGAAAATAAATTTTGAAGTGTTGATATTTAAATGCACACACACATATATATAAGAAATTGGCTTGAGTATCTGTGTGTGGTAATGGAATTGCAGCTTGTGTAACACCTTGATTATTCATTACAAGTCTTGTATATTCATCTATACAACCATGCAAATTTATACACATGGCATATGACTGCATTATTACTTTACATTGCAGTTTACATAAAAATCATCTATATAAACATGTGTTAGACTAGTTCATTATAAGAGACTTAGTAAACATGTGTATTTAAAAATATGTTGAATAAATAAATATAAGTGTTTGGTGAAATGTGCATCAATGTATTGTTCTCTTGTCATGCATCATAATGAATATTTCTTACTAATAAACTTCACTAATAATGCAGAACTATTCATAATAACTTTGATTAGGCTTGTGCATCAAAGCACTAGTAAAAAACGTAATTTATCTAAAAATAATGCATTATCATAACTATAGACATTCATAATGTTGAGGCAATGCTCACTTTACAGGTATATTCTAGCTCACAGATGTCTCTGTATATATATATATATATATATATATATATATATATATATATATATATTGCTTGAACTAAATGCTTAGCCTGTGTGTATAGTTTTTTATGAGATAAACATCTTTTTGAATTTTGTTATTTCATGGTTTATTTGTTTCTTATGAATTCATAAATTGATTTTCGAATTACCTTTAGCCTTCCTTTTTTATGAATTATAGAAACAAATCATTCAAAATTCAGACTAAATAAATCTAATATATATTTAGTTTGAATTTAGTTTTTATATTAAAAATTTTAAATGAAGTGGTAAATTCCGCATTTTAATATATAAACGGCAAGTTGAAACATTCTATATGGACAATTATATCTTTTGTTTTTATTTCTTTGTTTCAGGTGGTCTGATAAAATGTTCTGTTAAAACCATTTAAAAGTAGATCTTGTGTATCCTTCATTTTATTGTTTTCCTTCATGGTATTGCAGATTTAACAATAGGAATAAATTAAGTAAATTGCTTAGGGTCTCCAGTTTTTTTTAATTTTTCTTTTAAGTAAATAATGGACAATTTGTCCAAAATAATTAATTCTTCTGTTCTGGTTTAAGAACTATTCCAATCACATTGTGTAAAGACTCAGTAAATATGCTTAGAATTTGTCATTTTTTATACTGCTACAAATAATTTGTTAGATTGGTTACTCATTATCCTGTTTAACTTGTAGTAAATAAAGGATTATATATGTATATATATGTGTGTGTGTGTGTATTTGTGTGTGCAAATTATTGCTTATTATTTGGAAAAATATGAATGACAGAAACTATTTACTATTATTATTTTTTTTTCAATACAGCTTTGTAATTAAAAAATTTAATGATTGGACTCTTTTTAAATTATTTCTAAGTTTTTCTATCTGAAATATTAAATATTTATTAAAAAATTCATCATACCTGTGTCATCTGTGTCAATCTTATCATTTTCTGAGCAAGATGAACGGACTCCAAATCTGTATTCAGTAAAGTACCTATAATAAAGAAATATATTTATAATAACAATATCCTATAACTCATACCGTACAAAAGGAAATTTCAATACAGAATTGCATATTAAAGCATTGTGAATTTAAAAATTGTAAAGTAAGATTATTGATTGGCATACTTTTAAAAATGACATTGATTAAATTTTGAATAGTCTTAAAATTATGTGTTTCATCTTTTTTATTTAATATGTCAAAGAATCATATGCACTCTATAGGACTGTTTGTAAAATAGTTAAATCATTGTTGTTTTCTCTATAAATTGTGAATATTTACAAGTTGCTGAGTAGTTTTACATTTGTTAAGAATTTAAATGTTGTATCATGAATAGTAAATTTTCATATTGCACATTTAATTCCACAACAGTGTACTTGCATTCTTAAAAAATCTTTTAATTGTTTAGATTTTAGGATTAGAAACTCTGGATTTTATTGCTTTTTAATCTTAGACTAAAAAATAAATACATATTTTTATATATTCAGAAAAAAGATTTTCCTAGTGATATTGAAGTCCTCTTAAATTAACAAGAGGAAAAATTTATGGCTTGAATAAAAAAATAAAAAATAAATCTTTTAACAAAATTATGATAGATATTATTTTTGTCAATATATATGGAGAGGCGATTTGCTGTGAATAAAATCAGCTGTGTAAAGTTAAAATTTACTGAGAAATTGAGACAAGTTAATTTTTTTTTTAATTCTTTGAAAAGTAGTTATTTTGATTTTAGATTATATTTATATAAACATAATTGATAATTAAGATGAATATATATCTGTAATATATGATTTGACACTGATATATGATTGATTTATAATTTAAATATGTCTTTCATATTGAAAATTTACTTATTCTATTATGCTACTTGTATGCATGTTTTACTTGTCTAGGCCACAAATAATTATCTTAAACTTCTGTATAAAAATAAAATATATCTTGCATCATTATTTTCAGTTTAATGGCTTTGATGAGATCTTGTTTAAAAGTTCTGTATGAAAAGTCTTTTTAAAACGGATAAATTTTAAAATACTTGTTTTTAATGACAATATTTACTTATTTAAGTTTTTTGTCTATCCTAATTTTATAATTATTACTGTATGAAATATTTACTTTTTACTAGCTATACAATTGCTTAAAATGTAATTATGAAAATTATTAATGATATGACTATGCTTTTGAATTTTTACTGATTTAAAGCTGTCAATTTAAAATCTTCAGTTTTAAGCTAATTTTGATTGTCTGACAAAAATTTTTATTCATTGCATTAACCGTCCCCAATGTTATCATAAGATAACATGTTTTATTATTTAAAACATTCAGGAAATATTTTAAGTTTTATGCTGTTAATGAAATGTTTTTAAAAATACTCACTATATCACGAATATAAATTTTTTTTGAAAACTGTTAATATATTTTTCTATACTTAAAAATATAGCCTTTAATCTTATTTTAAACTAATCATCAGTAAATACCTATTTTAAAGTCAGTCGAAAAGATGGAAATGTTTTTATTATTTGTAAATAAGTTGTTGCGCTTAGTTTCATTTATGTATGAAAGTCCTTGCTCTATATACATGCTTAATCCTTTAGTTAAATTTTGCACTGCCAGCAGCTCTTCATTGTTAGTATTAATAATAAGCTTAGTACAAAAGATTAACAACCCTTTTTTAATTTCAAGCTTTTGTGATAGAATATATATATATATCGTGCGGCAGTTACATTTATAAATCTACTTAAAAAAAATGTTTTTTCTCTTCCTGAAAGTATGAAATTATTTTCTGTTCCATTTCGTATAAATTAATATTCGTACGTGGTCTAATTCGAAAGAAAATAAGAAAAAGTGAATGATGCAATTTTATATTAGTGCCTCAGTCTTTAGAAATGAAACAATAGATGTTTCTAGTGGTGACGTTTCCTGTTGGATGCCACGCCCGTACCATCACGCAGCTAGCAGATGACATAAGAGAGGGATAATTACACATCCCTGGGATACAATGTTAACGGGTGCAGTCGTGCTTGGATACAAAGGGGTGAGATCATTTTTAAAAGCAGGTGGTGCTATTGAAAGTCTAGAATTTTGCATTTAAGATTTTGCACAATTTCATTCCAATACAATCTCTTTTAACATTAAATGTTTTGATTAGCTTTTTTTTTTAAGTTTCATTTTCTACCAGAAAATATTTGAAATTGTCATAAATCTTTAAAACAAGACTTGTCAATAACAAATTACTGAAAAAATATTTATTATATTTTGCGCGTTCCAAAGGTTAATTGAAAATTATCCATGCAGTCAAATTAAAAATAAACCTGAGTAAAAAAAAAAAAAAAAAATAGCACAACACAGTTACCAGAACTTTTAAACCGATATAAATATGATTGTTTCGAATTTATTGGATAAAACGATCAGAAACTTGTTCCAAAATATTTAAGTATCAGTGATGATAGCCTTTAATGCAATCTCTTATTGTTTAATCGAACGTCAGAATAGTTTTAAAAAATAGCGATTATACCGTGAAATATACTAAATAAATATTATCGTGTTTTTCTAGTTACTTCGTGTGGGAGTATTTACATTATATTTACAGTTGTTGTTTCAATTGAATGCCTTATGTTCGGATGATTTTAAAAATGTTTTTTAAAATCATTTTCGATTTTTTATAAATTTAAATTATAAATATTTTAATAAAAAATCACATCATTTGCTAATATATTGTTTTTATCTCTTGGTATGCTTATACTAATATTGTAGTGAACTTTATAATTCTGTGTGAATGAAAACTAGTCATTGGTTAGTTTTTGTCACCCAGCGAACCAACTGATTGAAATTAGTCTTATGTTAATTTGAAGGAAAAAATTGCGTAAGCCCACGGAACATATAATATGCATGTTTCTCAATTTTAATTTTCTTTGTAGCTGCATTGCGTCTTTACAAGGCAGTAACAGTGGTAAAGGTATTTCATTAAGAAGTGAAGAACAAAAGGCAAAGTTTCTAAAAAATATAAACAAAGAAAAAATGAGGAGGAAGCCAAGTCCCTCCACGAGCGCCAAAAGATATTTTTTATCCTTTCCCTTTTTCTTCGTAACGCATTGATGACGCTGGCACCCTATCCCAGTCTCCGACCTCGTAAAATGGTGTGAGCCTACATTAACCCTTTAACACGGAAAAAGAGTTTAGGGTAAGGTGGAAAGGAAGGGGTACAAGTTTCACAATCGATAGATATTCGTGCAGCTGGCTCTTGAAGAATAAAGTGAAGAGGAAGGGGGGAAAAACACCCGTGATAGAGTCATTCACGCAATATATGGAACAGGATTTTTTTTTTGTAAAGGGAGCCCCCCCCCCCAAAAAAAAACTTATGTTTTTGTAGCCAAAAATTCTTTTTCAGTGTATTTTTTTTCTTTCTTTTCTGAGTAAAAGTATGAAGCAAGTTTACCATTAGGTTAGCTGGTGAAAAATTAAAAGCAATCACTAATGTGAAAAAATAGGTTGAGATTAGAAGATATTTGGAAAGAAGGGAAAGAAAATCAACATTTAAATTAGTCGTATGAAACAAAAATAAAAATGTATAGAATTATCACAAAGGGAGATAAAATTTCGAAATACAAGTTTAAGAACTTAAAATATGCTTCTTTTTCAAAATGAAATAAAAAAATCATTACAATAAAAATATTTTAAATGAAGCAAGCTTATAAGTTTAGCTAAATATTTTTTTCATATTCTATGCATAATTAATTCATCAAAAAATAATTTAAATTCCATGAGTTGAGACTTTTTGCATTTAAATATTCGAATGTTAATTTAAAATGTATTTCTTAATTTTTTTTTGCTTCTATTGAGATTACTTTTTTGCTGACAAAAAATGGAGTTCCAGTTTTTTTCTGCTTCAATGAATTTTTTTTAAAGCTTTTATAGTGTATGGTTTATAGTTGCCGATGATAAACTTATAATTTTTTCCCTCTGTAAAAATATTTTTTTTTTTTTTTTTAAGTGATCAATTTTTCCAATTTTCATTCCGCTCGATGTTTTGAAATTAAATTATTTCTAAATTTATATTCAAAGTAAAATTGAGAAAAAGAATTTAATTTATCATGGGTTTAAATTATATAATATAATTATTTCCAAGAACTAATGGAATTCTTTTCTTCGTCAGAAATATTTTCCATTTTTTTAATTTAAATTTGTGTAAATAAAAATTTATTTATATTCATTTTATTATACGTACATTAACACTTTAAAAATACGAAATCCAATATATTTATTCTTTGTAATTACTGCTGAATTCTATACAAATGTGTAAACATTAGTGAGTAACCACATTATAATAATAAAGATACATTTGTATTCTTAACTACAGTTTTTTTTTGTCCAAAACCATTTTATATATAATAGTTACTCTAAATGCTATATTGTAAATTTCTAAAATATATTACAAAATTATTTTATCTACTAATTAAAAGTGTTAAAACTTATTTTTGCATGTGCTACCCATTACTGTCGTGATATATTTATAGGAGCACGATTCTCTCTCCAGTCAATCAATTTTATTATAAATACAATTTAGATACATTTTTATGTCTAATGTTTAATTATTAAATCATGTATTTTATATAAATTATGCACATAATAAGATATACGATTGTGTACGTGCTGATTAATTTGTGTACCTTAAGAAAATGACAAAATACTTTAATAGAACTCGCATAGTTTTAATTTCTATCCAAGCAAATAAAAAGTATTAAGCACTGACTTAAAAGTCATACTGAATGAAAATGAAATAAAAAAAATGTATGGCATATTTTATTTAATTCTTCATTTAATATGCCAATTATTTCATATTTAGTTATACTGGAAAAAAAATTGAATTTCAGTATTATATATATATGGTATACATATTTATTTTCTTTCCAGGAATTATAAAGTCCACCGTTACTTCATTAAAAAAATCAATTTTTTTTACTGAATATTTTGGTAAATTTTTTTGCGTTCAGTTTGAGGCTTTGTGGAAAAGAAAGGATCTTAATTTATCATCCAGACATGGCTTTGTGATTAAATTTTGCCGCCATGGCGCGGGGATCTTGAAAAAACTCTGCTTACAATCCTCCATAAAAACGCAGAAAAAAAGTGATAGGAGGAAGTAGAACGCAGAAAAGATGTGTTCTAAATAAATTGGGAGAAATCGCATAGTTAGCTGTCTCGTCATGGACGTGTTGCCACTAAAAGCAGCAATATATCTTAACTTGCACATTTTATTTTTCTTGGAATCATTCGAAAGTCTTTTCCTTTCAAAAATTAATATATTTCAAGTGACGTTTCGTTTAGAAAATGTTTAAAAGATTTTTTTGATTGAAATTCGATGAAAAAACTCGTGATTAACATTATTACCATATTTTATGATCACTGAAACAAATATTTTAATAATTTTTGTTTTCTTAATATATTAAATTATATGATATATTTTTGCACAGGTTGGGTTATTGCAATGTGTATCTGGTTGCCTCTTGAAGTCTATAAAATGTAATTAAAAATTTTTGGTGCGTATAAGTGCTGTGATGTTTAATTGACGTATTTGCTTATTGAAAACAACTAATTATTAATACATTGGAATTTCTTTTATGTAGTTTGTATTGTAATGCATCCTTATGATGATGTAACCCTTATATAAAATTGAGTTTTAATTATCTAAAAAAAATAATATTGTTCTTAATCAAATCTACTAAATTTAGGATTTGTATTTTATCTTCTATATTTTTGCCCTTTATTTTTTTCCTATATTTTAACTGAAGAAATAACTCGGATGGCTGACATATGCGAGTATATTTGAGAGATTTTACAGGTCGTCTTATCTTTATATACTTTAATACATCATGATTTCTCTTCTGTTCTTTGAATTATTAAAATCAAAACAATAAAGAAATTAATCTAAATATTTGAAAAATTTAAAAATCATAAATTTCTTAAGTGATTTACATCTAAAATATAGCCTTTATATATAATTGAATAGTTAAAAACCAATAAGTGTGTTACCATTATTTAAAAGCTAAAAAAACCCTATTTTTAACTATATTTGTGAATACTTTTTTAAATTTTAACTCTTATCACTTAAGAAAATTTCAATTTGTTATAACTATTTTAATCTAATTTAATTATTAGCATTTAATACTTGAAATAAATCGTTTTTAGTTAAGTTTTATTTTAAGTGACTAAAATATATAATTTATTAAAATATATAATTTTGTTCTTCAGTTTGCTGATGGTGAGTATATTATCAAATTAGTACGTGTATATCTTGCAACTTTAAAATTTTTATCGTTCTCAAAAATGACAGATTTAATTGTAACAAATTAGAAATCTCACTAATTACCTAATTAATATTGTATAAAATTATATTTGAATATTTTAAAAATACTTATTTTACTAAGCACATCCACTTATTTATTTGCACACAATGAAAATTTTGAACGGAAGCGAGTAAAATAGTACGGAAAATGCTTTAATAAAAGTGGAAAAAAACAAACTTGTTTTTAACACATTTTTTAAAATTTAAAGTTTCATTTATAATTAAATCTTATTTAACGTGTATATTAATATGTACATTTAAACTTTTGAAAAAAAGTGTAATAAATAAAGTGTAAAATAGTTCTCTCTCTCTTATTTTGCGTATTTAAGAAGCTTTTAAAATGAAATTTATTAAGTAATTTTCAGGGAAAATTAGTTATATCAGTATAACAAAGTAATACTTTTTTGAAAACTTTATTAAAATTTATGTAGATACTGTATAAGGTGTCTATATACGGCACACATAAAAGTATGGAATACAAACGTATCTTTCTTTCATATGTGTGCGTTTTCTTGTATTTAAATAAGAACAATGTTTATAAAGATAAAAAATGTTGTCTGTTAAACAGATATCTGTTTAGAAACTCCTAAAACTTTTGCTTATGATTGTGCTTTCTGAATAAGTAATTATGTAAAAAAGTTTGACTAAGAAGCAATGTGCTTAAGTGACACATAAAACTGACCTAAATATTTTTCTCACGTCACGCCGCAAGGTGAATGCAGGTCAGGGAAAGAGTTATGGATAAAAAAAATAAGTTGATAGAAAAAGGTTTGTGTATGAGTAAAATTTTGGGTAAAAATGAGAGAATACAATGCAAAAGCTGAACCAATTTTTAAACATTAGTTTGAAAAATCAATTTGAGTCAGAAATGCGTAATCAAAGGTACTTGTGTAGGTAAACATGGATGAAATTAGCTTTTCGAAAAATTCTAAAGTAGTTTCCTTACTAAAATAAATTATTAGAAACGTTATAAATTTAAATGGTTTCGTCAGATCGTTTGAAATTATACAGATTTAATTTAAAAACAGCAATACAATTAATACGAACAAAAAAGAAAATATTTCATTAAACTTATTTTTGATCACCGTTTATTTTATTTAGTATAATTATTTTTCATTCAAAGTAATTATATGAATATTTTACAGCTCTTTTTTAAAATTCTCCTAAAAATAAAAATTATTAAACTGAAAAGAAACGTAATTATGGGAAAAAAAAGTAAATCGTTATATATTTATGTAATTTAAATTTAAAAAAAAATACAAAATATTTATCTGGAATTACGTCTATTGTTTATTTTTTATATTCTCTAGGTATTTAAAACGAAATCTAGGGAATACGGAATCAATTTTTTTCTGGCTATATTCATTAAAAAAAAATTGTTTCGTTATAAATTTTATTTTATAACACGACATTCACGTTACAGAACAAAATTAATAGCATCTATTTTAAATTTTAACAGAACTGAAATATATAATAAATTATTTTTAAGTTCACAATTATAATTAGATTGCGAATGATCTTTAAATAATCCTCTGCATATTTTCATATTTATATTTATATATATTTGCATATTTTTTTTTATTTACCATCGATTTAACTGTTTTATTTAAGATTGAATTGTTTTATATGATTAAAATTCAATTGGGGTCTCAAAATTATAGAGGAAAAAATTTATCTAGAGAATTTTAGTTATTGTATTTTAATGAATTTCTTTAGGCAAGAAAAAGGATTTTTTATTTATGTATCACAAAAAATTCTGGAATTATTAATAACATCTTACAAAATGATTATACCTATTTCTGAAGACGAAATGGTGTTGAAAGGTTTTATTGGTTTTCATTAAAAATATTTCCCGGTGTTTATACACTAAATATATTTAAATACTATATGCCTATGTCTGCTTATATGCTAATTATTCATAATCGTAATGCGAGATAACATTTTTATAGCTTTTTAAAATGTTAGTTCTTCCATTAAATGATCGAAAAATATTCTTAGGTATTTTTTTTCTCTATTGCCAATTACTACAAATACATTTGATTCTTTTTAATCCTAATATATGTAAGTTTAAACACTAGAAATTAGTATCATACTCTGTATGTTGAAACGTTTCTTAAATTTTTAGCCAAACGATGTTTAGTTTGCATTCTAAACTTAAAATTATTACAACGGTAATAAAAATCAAAATCTAGTTTCATGGAGACTGCGGATTCTGTTAAAATTAGAACACACAATTCTCTCTTATATGATATAAGGCATGATTGGATGCATTACTGATTTATTTAAACATGATTGAAGGCAATTTTAATTATTCATTTTGTTTCTTGAGATACGAGTCAGAATCCAACAAATAAATATGAGAGAATAATGTATGTAACATATGGCCGGCTATTATGTTGAAGAATAAAACTTAACTTTCATATAATTGTGAAAAATCGACATTTCCTATGAGTTTTGATGTTAATTGATATTCCTTCCAGTCCCTCAAATGAGGAAACTCCATCAGTTTCATTTTTCTTCAGGTGACAAAATAATTCATTATCGCTCACATAATTTATGAAAAAAAAAATTATTCCATGAAACAACTTGAAAAAAATCAGTTTGAAGTGTTTTTTGTAATATTGTTAACTTTTATTAATTTATATTGTTATCATTCAAAGAGAAACTACCCAGTACTGTACGAACAAAATTATAATACCCTGTAACTCAACAAAAAAGAAAACAAAATTTTCATTTCTAAAAGGATTCATTTAAAAATGGAAATCAAGATGACAATTAACACATGAATAATGAGCAAAGTATTAATTCCAAACACCTGAGGACACCTTAATTTTTTTGTCACTTTTTTTCCCCCCACTCTTCTGTCTCCAAAACTAACATTTAAAGCGACAATGAAAATCCGACCAAGTTTAAGTGATTTGTAGCTTGAAACGTGCTCGATATCAATTGAATAGTGAAAGACCGTCGTATGAAAGGGGAAAAAAATTGCTGAAAATTTGCATTCTACCTCCCTCCCACGAAGCTTTTCCCCGCCATAATCAATAGAAACTAGAGATATTTTGAAGTTAAAATATATATCTACAGAATCAAACAATTAATCCGGACGTTATATTACTCAAATTCAAATCCCCCGAAGTCCCCACCCATTTAATGTTGAGGCACAGTGTCAGAATTTTTAACTCCGATAATACCCTCTTTTTTTTCCTTTATGCATACCTCAGCCCTTATATATATTTTTTTTCGCCCTCCTCCCCATCTTATCCAAGACTAGAACAAAAGCTTATTTAAATAATTGATTTTCTTCCAATGATAAAAGGTGGGGTGTTGAGTCGGGGTGGGAGAATGAGATTCCCCAACAAACCACTAACGCCCTCGCATCCGAGTTGGGCATTTTTTCCTCCCCCTCTTCCCGGAGACCTTATTTTTTGCCTCGACTCCTGGTTGGCTGCCTTCGATGAAATACTTTGCATTAATTATGCGATGGCTGAAAATATTCCTGGTTTTGATGAGACCCCGCCCTGCGCACACATTAAAAGAGCTCGATGAGAATTTTTTTTCATCCCTCGATGCAAAACACAGAGCTTTAACGACCAATCTACCAATGACGTTGTACTTCCCCCTTTTTGAAATACTTTTCTTTCGCTCATGACAGCCACCAACCCCTTCACTAGATTTTCTTTTTAATTGGCAATGACGCCCCTTTTACTTAAAAATCTGGAGCTCATTTTTTTGCTTTTCCCATTTATGTGTTTTCCCGCCAAACTTAAAAAACGAGCAAGAGCTGACTCTTTGCACACAGATCAATAAGCACCTAGTGTGGCTTTCTTGACGAATTTCATTTCTTCTTGCATTTATGAATTTTAAAGAATTGTTTAAATGTACCTGGATTTATTACTTGAATGTTATATTTATCTAAACACTAAAAAAAAAATAATAATAAATAAATAAATATGAAATGATGTTAGATATTAACAAATCACAGGAACTCGTGCGTTAAATGTAGAAAATAAATATTACGAACTTTTTTTTTTAAAATCTGAAGGATTTGTTTTTATTTTAATTATATATATATTTGACTTATCCCACAACTATATCTTTTTAATCATTCCTTTTTTATTTGTTATTACAAATCAGGAATGACACATAGATGAATTCTTTCAGTTTTTCAAAAAGTTATTACAACTGAAGCTTTCTAAGTTGCAATGAAAACTTATCATTTCAACAGATGATGAAAGCTGAGAAAACTATAGATAAATGTGAGTTTTCTTCAAACGATTTTTTAAAAATTATTTTATTAAAAAGATTATTTTGAATTCTTCATTATAAAAGCTTCAAACAAATCATGCTAAAATATTGCAGCAAATTTATTAATATCTGAGAAATATCTTTAAATATGACAGAATTTGTAATTTTACTGTAAAAGATTTCTAAAGAAAAGTATATTTTTAATTTTTTCTAAAGATATCCATTTTACTTATGATAAAATTTCTATATATATTTAACTATAACTCTTTCCTAATATGCTAAATAAAGAGGCTAAATGTAAAAATTGATTTCTTAAAATTATCAATTTGAATTCACTATTTTTTCTCTTAACAGGATGCTCGGAAATCTAAATTTGAAAGGTTAGGAAGCTCATTGCAGTTTTTTCAAAGACAAAATAAAGATTCAGATTTTAAGAAAAAGAAAAAAATCTTAGATTTTAACCTTACAGTATCTTAAGATTTTAACCTTTCAATATCCTAAAACTTTAACCTTTCGATATCCTAAGGCTTTAACCTTTCAATGTCCTAAGATTTTAACCCTTGCATCTCACTTGGCAAAGTTTCTTTTGGGTGACATGTGAGAAATTTTAAGGGTTGTTGAGCGGATGAATAAATTTGGGGAGGACAATGTGTCTATATCCTCTCGAAGAGAATATCTTCACTGAATAATGCAGAGCAGTGGATTGGTGGTTCATTCGCCTTTTAGGGATTACTTACCCCGAACAAATCGAGGGAAAGGGTTAGGTAACCTGTGAACTCAATGTCAGCGTACCCTGAAAGTCGAAAAGGGCAATAGTTCTAAGACCCGGAACAGGTAGAGGCGTCAGTTAGGGACCAAATAGGGCTATAGGATGTAAAAAAGGGTTCTAAAGGGCAACCCCCTTTCTCATAACCCTTCATATCTGTCTCAAAACTTTTAACCTATTACCTAAGACGTGAGAACTCTTTCGCGATACATCCGGTGTATCACAGAAAATTGTTTTGTTCAGTGTTCAAATGAGTTCAACCAACTAAAGGGAAAGTTAAAAAAAAAATTACTAAGCTATGACCAAATTTAAAGGTGCTTTTGCCCAGTGTAACTTTTTTTTTTTTTTTTTTTTTTTTATGAAAATGTCTATTCCTTGAAACTAACGAATAGTTTTTAATATTTCACGATGCTTTATAAGGTTTATAATTTATGTTTTCCTTTAATTTTTTAGACTAATTGTTCTTTGATATTGTATTATAATCATAAAAATTTATATTTATCATTTTAGCAACAACGTTTTGATTTAATTCTTAAAAAATTATGTAACTTTATATAAAATGGGTAGTAGTAAACGCATTTTATTAAAGATAAAAGGTTTATTTAAATTACTGTATTATTGTATTATATAGAAATTGTTTAACCAAATACATATACTTCGTTATGAATATGTGCGAGCAAAATGTTTGAATTAATGGTTAATATTTCATAGAATGGACTTTTTTACTGAAAGTAATTCCTTATTCATTCAAAAAATGTATGTTCGTGCATTAAATAATGTATGAATAGGTATTTTTTCTGTTGCTAATATTGATTGACTATATATTGTGTGTGTTTAGATATGAAGTTAGATGTTCAACTTATTTGTTAAAATTAAGGCTAAACAAAGAAACAATTGAAAAAAGTACTAAAGTTGTGAGTATATATTTTTTTTGTAGTTTTAATAGTATAAGAAAGTTTATTTTAAACTAGGTCTAAGCTTAACACGGTATTGAAGTTAAAAAATTTTAAACTAAAATTTTATTTGTATCACCATAAATCTAGTTTGTCTGCATTAGAGAAAACTATTATTAATCTTGTTTACTTCATATTAGCACTTAAATATCAAAAAGAAAATGCGTGAAATTTATTAAAAATTTTAATCTTATTTTAAGAAAATAAGTAATATATCTTGTAAAATATCTATCACAATTTTTTGATTTAAATTATATCGAGGAAAAATATTTCACCAAAACTAATAACAAAACAGCACAAATTATAAAATAATAAGTCGAACACTTTTAAACTTTTTAAGAAACGCATGTATAATTAAAAGTTAATTAAATAAATAAAGTAATATATAGTTTCATTATTTCACAAAATGAAAATATAAAATCATAGCAAACAAAATTTCTTTTACCATCTTTAACTGCATTGATAACATCTCATTTCGATATGGCGCTGACTAAAAAGAAGAACGAAAGAGAAGTAGGTCACAGAAAACCCACCTACCTTTCCACCAATGGAGAAAATTCAAATGCGCCATTTTGTCTAGATAATGCCCATCACCAAATGAAACTTATTATACCGTTAAATGCATACCTGTCTAGCCTCCTCAACTGCCTACTCAGCTCGCTTTGTTCATTCACTAATTGATAATGCTGAGTAGCTAGGAGGTCTAACTGATTCTGGATCTGGCCTACTGCAACCACGTTGTGAGTGTCTTTGGACTGTTGAAGGCCAGTCTTGAGATCGTGTTGTTGGCCCGCCAACAATTTTATTTGCTCTGTGACAGCTTCGAGTCGATCCTAAGTAATAACAAAAAAGAAAAAAAATATTAATGTGAATAAAATTTAATTTTTATTTTTTTAGCATTTATGGTATTTTAGTGAATATCATGAAAACAGCATTCTTCTGTTTGAAAACTTTTAAGACATTATTCTTGTTTTACTCTTTTATGGTACTATTTATAAAAGAAATGAATTAATATATACTTAAAACTGCAAACATATTTTTAATAGCACATATTGCATATGTGAAAAAATTTTATAATTACAAAAATAATTAAAATTTTTTAAATAAATAAAAAATTAAAAAAATGAAAAATGTGTTTTTTAAAATTTATTTTTTCATTTGTGAATTTTGCATTAAATTGCAAATTCGTATGAAAAACCAATTTGGAGAAATCTCTCCTGGAAAATAAGTTTAATTTTTCTAGTACTTAAAACATATTTTATTATGAAAAATAATATAAAAGGAGAAAAATTAGTCACGAGTCAAATGTATAACTTGATCTATAAATTAAGCATATTAATTTGTTTTCTCCTCCGTTGCCCTTGATTTGATTTTATGGCTAAATGGCGGGGAAAAAACTTGTTCTACCATTGTTGACCACACAAAATTTAAGGACTGAAACTGAGCTATACAAAAATGAACGCACAAATTTTTTAAAAATAATAAATGTTTCATATATTATATTTTATGGCAATCTCCGAGATAATTTTAGTATTGTAATAAATTACTAAAATTATCTTGAGCTACAATATATATTATTAAATACTGTTTGGAATCCAGTCGGAGGTGAAACAAAAATGATTGCTCTAACTAGGGCAATATTAAAATTAGTGTCCTAACTAAACTTGTGCATACCACATCTGCGAAGGAAAACTATTGCAACTAATTTAATAGTATGGGCAATATTTATACAATGGTGTTTAGAAGGACCAAGTTCAAACTAGAGGGCTTCCGGTCACACAAAAAGTGACGTCTTTCGCTTTACCATAGATTAGAAAGAAATGACGGAATGAATGAATTAGTAAATAATATATTCATTATGATAGTAGCTTATATATATAAATTTCAAAGTATAAATTAATTTTGAAATTGTAAAATTCATTTGCGTAATGAAATTGCATGAATGAAATATTTACTGCATTTTAATTTATATGATTTTACTCATAATAATATTTTTTTTCTTTGCAGTATGTGTTATACAAATTTAGTGTTCAAAAATATTAATAATTGTTTAAATTGAATAAAATTTTGATA
Source organism: Latrodectus geometricus (assembly GCA_026290005.1). Classification (NCBI taxonomy): domain Eukaryota; kingdom Metazoa; phylum Arthropoda; class Arachnida; order Araneae; family Theridiidae; genus Latrodectus; species Latrodectus geometricus. The sequence goes on from JAPDSC010036855.1 coordinate 928,362, forward strand.
AGGAATAATATAACCTAAATGAGGTAACTGTATTAAAATAGTTTGATTTATTAAATAAGTTATTTTATTATATAATCCTGTGGATTGTACTAAACAAAATATTCTAAACACATTTTACTTATCTAGAAGAGTTAGGATAACTTTTAGCAATTTATTGAGTAAAAAGAATAAAATTTTATGCTTAATTTCTAAATAAAATATATCTGTTTTTTACCTGTCTGCGCTTCCGTTCTTCTTCCATTTGATTGGGATCGGGAATGGCTCCAGGACTTCCATCGATTCTTAGTCTTTTACAGGTTTCTTCGTCGAAAGTTTTCGAATAACATTGAGATCTAAATATTTGAAAATAATTACAAAAATGGCATATCAACATACATATATATTTACATGACTTAGGACCTCTCTATTTCTCTAAACTTTGGTTCGCAGCAGCATTCGATTAATTGCATTTATTAATTAGTGGATGCTCTCGTTAAATAATTGATTAATGTGAACGTAATTGTCTTTTAAGATTTACTAAAGCTTAGTTAGGTTGGATTTACTAAAGCTCAGCTGTTGTATCAACATATTAATTTTTTTAGTATGAGGACGGCACGAATCTTGTATTGATGTAATTATACCATTAGTTATAAGTCATTAAATATACTGATAAACATTAAACGTTGTAATAAATATTAAATGCAGTTGTATGTATCATCAATGTAATGAAATTTTTTCTTTTAAAAATACGAAATTGAATTTTCGTGAAAGATAAAAAATGAATTTATAAAGACTATATATGGGTTTTCTGTGTTGAAATGCATTTAGAAATAAATTTGTTGAGATAAGGAATTTAATTTATCGATGGATTTAATTTATTGATTGCCACGGAAAAGAAAAAAAATATTATTCGTTGTTTCTCAAAGCAATGCAGGAGTGAAAATTTTAATCTGTGTTTTCATTGGATATTGGATAATTCATTAAATTTTTTGGACACGCTTTGGGTACACTATAATTGTAATAATTTAGATGTTTTTATGAGCTTCTAGTTTTCTTTTAGGAAAGTACTTAAATTTTTTCCTTTTTAGTTGAAAATCGAATTTACACAGGCATGTAATTTTATTTTTAAATACTTATAAAAAAAATAGCATATAATGTAAAATACATAATTTATCTGCTAAAATGATGACACACTCTCCAAAATATATCACAATCTTTGTATATATTAGTTAAACAGTATAATAATTATTTATTATTCTATAATTAATCTTTGTTTCAATATTTTTTATTCATTATTTTAATTTTTAATTACTCAAAAAGATTTTAAAAAATGTGAATTATATTAATTTCAGCAGTTTCATACCTCGAATGGCCTTTAGAGTACTGGTAACCACTGTCTCGAACTACTTGTCTGGCTAAAGGAAAAAGCTCATCTCTTCTTGTTAGGAGTGCTGGAATATGTTTGCATATTTGAGCAGCAGCTTCATTTACAGATACCTTGATAAACGAAAATCAGAAAAAATAATCTGACATTAGTAAAAATAGTCTTTTTTGTGATATCACTTATGGTAATCTTTTAATAACTATATTAAATACACTAATAATGAAAAGATTTATATTTTCACATTTCTTGTTATTTGTACTCGTTTTTTTTTACAACAAACAATTTAAAATTGGTATTATTAAATAAATATTATTGACATTTAAAAATATAGAATTACTAATGTAAATGTAAGCAGTTACATACATTTCTTGTGTTTTCATTCATAAGCATTTTAAAAATATGTTTTTTTTTACCTGAATATGCTTATGATATATTTTAGTTGCAAACTGGATTATTAAAAATATCGAAATAATTCCTTAAACTTTCATCTTTTTCCGAGACTCGAAACCAAACCCATTGGATAAGAAATTGTAAAGCTAAACACAATATATCTCATGGATTGCTTAAATTATGATATATTTTCTTTTTATTTCTTAGTGAACTTTAAATTCATACATTTGTAATCATAAGAAAATACGATCATTCTTTTAATAAACATCAGATAAAAATTTAAAACTATAGCCGAATTGTAATTGATTATTTGAATTTTTTTTTTAATGATTTTTTAAATTTCTTCTTCATAATTTTTTTTTTGTCAATACTAAATGAAAGTGAGTAAAAAGCAATCGGGAAAAATAAATACTCAAATAAGGATATAAAAATACACTTCACATTAAAGTAGAAAGAAAAAAAAAAAAGGAATAAACATTACCTCGTGCAGCGTGAGAGGTTTCTCCGGCTTTCTCTTACAGTCGAATCTCCCATAGATGGCAGCATACTTCCGTATTTCATCCATTCTTCTGGGATCATCATCAGGCATGTTCATCACATACTGTGAAAAGATAAAACAGAAGCAACTGATAAACATTCTTCAACTCAATTAAACAGAAAAGAACCACCCCAATTGAAGCGCGTGCTTAAATTGTTCAGTAAGAGAGAGAGAGAGTTCTCTCACTCTTTATAAACCGTCTTTTGTTTTCTCTCCGCAGATGTTCTCTCCACTGTGAAACCCTCCTTCAAGCAGTTATAGCGGATGGACGGAATCGCGGTAGGAAGGCGAAGCGGGTGGTGGTGGTAAAAGAATTCAAACGATTTATCTGGAGCAATTTACTTTTAACAGATGGGTTGAATAAAGTAGTTGCGACAGTCTCTTAATTTGATGAGAATCAATTTCAAATTCTGGAGGTGGCTCTAAGAAAAATAATATATAGCATTTTAATTCAATTAATAAACCCGTAACAAAATCAGACTCGATCAAAGGGCAATATGAACAATTATAAATACATAATTTAACGAATGGTGAGGTAAAAAGAGTATGGGTATGAGGATAATTAATAAGTCTCAGTTCAAGAGCAAAGCTGATTAACGGACTTTTATTTATTTACTGTTTATTTATAGCTCTTTCCCCCTCCCCATTTTCTTACAAGCAAAATATTTTCTTCTCTGATTAGCCTTAGATTTAAGTGATGACTTATGAAAAAAAAAATCAATATTATTTTGACGACCTTGTAAAAAATTACCACGTGCAAATAAAAAAAAAGTAAAATTAATTATAAAAAGTATATTAAAATTTTTCAGTTATCAAGCGATTTTATGCGACATATAAACATTTTGACTTCACATGTTAGTTTTTTTTCATCAAATATAGGTTTATGCCGGTTTTCGCTGTATTTATAATTGTGTCATGATTCGTAGCAATTGTCAAATTTGTTTTGTCATGATTAAAAAGAACACATCAGATTTAACCTCAAAATTTATGTAATTTATATATTATGTAGTATATTAGGTAACTGAAAAAGGCTTATTCAAGATACTATCCGAACTTATAATATCTTTTAATGAACATTAAATAGAATTTTATTTCTGAAACGAAATGGGTAATTAAATTTTGTTCAAATACTGTCAACTTTAATTTATTGTAAGATTTTCTGTAGGCACTACTTTAAGCTTGAAAACGTCATAGCAGGAAATATATTTGCTCATTATGAATTTGTATGCTTGTTTATTTATAATTCTGTTTAGTGGAATACTTTTAGATTTCAAAGTAAGAACTTTGCTTTGAATTTTGATACAAAATAATCAGCTTGATTCAGCTATAAGATATAGAGTTATATAATTTTATTGCGTTTAGTAAGAGTACTGAGAGTTCTCCAGTATTTCTTAACTTAGTATTTGATATAATGAGTATTCAAATACTAAGTTATCCACTAATACTAAGGAACCAAATACTACTGTAATATTATTGCAGTAGATCATTCTTAAGTTCACATTGTGTTTCTGGGTAAAAACATTAATCAAAAAGAATTCTAGTTTGAACTCCTTGTATAAAATTTATTTAAGAAAAATATTTTTCTTTCAATGTTCATATGATTTGATATCTTGCAACACACAAATAAAATTTTTTTCATATAAAACTGTAAAACACTTTGTGAATTATATATATATTCAGAGTACATATATTCATTCCTCATTATTTTGTTAAACATCTTGCGAAGGAAGCAATATATGATTAATTTCCCTGAATATTTTTAACATCTAAATAATTTATTTTTTAAGTATTCTGAATCAGTTAGAATCTTAAGATAACATAATTCAATTATACTATTTTATGCAATATTTATATTTCAATTTCTATTTAAATTATAAAACCTGTTATTAAAATGAAAAAGGAGACAGTTAAAATATTTATTTCAAGCTCTTTCGACATATATTTACCAAATTGTGAAGAAATTATAATAAGTAGCAGTTGATTTCACTAAATAAAAATAAATTTTCAGTAATTTCTATCCTGCTAAGTATATTTAACCCATTAACCTATTTTAATCTTAAAAAACTAAAATTCGGAAAGAACATTAAAAATAATAAAAATTAAAACGATAAAAAATATTGGCAATAATGCCCGATATGTAAGGATATAACGACAGCCGAGACAGGATTAATGAAAGAGATTTTGAAGATGATTAGTCATTAAAAATAAAGCGCCAGCGAATAAACGAGGATTTTCATTTGAATGTTGCTGCAAATACATTCAGGAGAGAAGGGAGCGCACAATACAGGAAAATGACAGCAAAAGTAATCGATGCATTTTTATGCATTACCATCGCGTGACTGATTTTAAATTACTGTAGAAGTCTCCCTGGAGGCAGGGACAGAATGTTGTGCAAAACCAGTACTATAAAGAAGAAACGAGCAAGACACCGGCGAGAAGGTGGAGGAGTAAAAAAATAAATAAAAATAAAAATGCACTAAATAGCTGTGTCATCGGTCCAAGTTCCAGATTAGTAGTTGCAACCCCGTTTTTTTTTTCTTTTTTCTTTTTTTTTTTTTTAAAAAAAAAAAGCTGTGTTGGAAGCACACGGAAAAAAATAACCGGTGGACGGAGGGAAAACAAACTTGAATATAAAAAAGAACGTAAAACAACACACACATGATTCGGAAACGCTCGTTATTATTTATTCATTTAATGAGCTTTTTTCTCTTTTTCTTTTCCGAATTTCATTTTCTCCTTCCTTTCCGTTTGCATTCCTTACTCTTCCGGTAATAGTTGCAACAACCCCACCCCATCCATTTTTTCTTCTATCTCACTCGTTCTATCCCGTACTCCATGAGCGTAAATCTCACAGGCGTGTAAAAATTAAAATATATATACACATATATGTATATATATGTTTCGCACTCCTCGCCTCTTTCTGTATCTCTTCCTTCTCTCATTACGTGTGCATATTTATTTTTTTTTTCTTCAGCACGGTTCGCCTCACTGAATTGTTTTTTTATTGTCTTTCTTTCCATTTTAACAGTGAACGTTCACTATCACAACTGCTCACACCCTCACTCCCCACCACTTCGTTTTCGTCTTTGCAACATGAATTGTCAGTGCAGTCCATCACGATAGTTAATTTTCGAAAGGTAAAAATTTTTCAGCGCCGTTTGCTCACCCCTACCTTGCACCGCTCCTCTTCTCTTACCTCTCTCCTCTCCGCGTTTTTTTTAATGTCTCATCCGCTCCCCTCCTCTTTCTTTTTTATGTCGACATAAAAAATGAGCGCCCTGTCACTGCTTTCATTTTTTTATGGCGCAGTTCCCTTCCTCTCTTCCACATTTTCTTTGTTTTAAAAGGGAAAAAAGAATGAGAAGTAGTTTCAATAATACACATACCAACCTGTTCCCCGGGCACAGCATTTCTTAATTTTTTTTTGTCTTATAAAAATGCTTTTTTTCATTTCTTTATCGCCGCTTATCGTTTAATCTCAGCCTTAAAAAAATCTAATTTTTAAACTATTGTTTTCCGTGCGCGTTAAGTGCAGATACCCCAATATATAATAAAATAATTCAATACCTTTTCTTTTGACAGAGATTTAATTGAACTTTTTTACATTCATATTCGGAAATAAATTGGGCTGACTAAAATAATTGAATGGGATAGCCAAGTCATATTATAAATTAAAATAGTATATAATAGAAGTTTACTATTAATGTGTATATTTCTTATCTTAAATAAATGCATAAGTACTAGTGATAAGATTTTAATATTCTGACTATAGAAATTATAAATGTAATTAGTTTTAAAAATGTTAAAAATAATCTTTAATTTTTTAAAGTTTCACTTAATTTAGAATACTGTTTTCAGAAACGTTAGAATAAATAATTAATTTCAGAAATCTTGTGTAGATTGATTTTACTATAAAAGGTTGAACTTGGTGATTCTGTGGAAAGACTTTGTGGTGAATTTTCATTTCAAATTTATTATGAAAAGTTGTTTTGATATATGAAATTGAAGTTATATTCTATAAAATTAAATTTGAATTTAAAAATTTCTGGAAATATTTCATCTTTTAACTATTGCTGAGCAAAATTGTATCAAAATAAACAACAAATAAAAAATTAAACAAATAATATCACAGACGAAAATAAATGTTGTATTTAGATCATGTTTAATGTATTTTATTTTCTGTTAAAGTATGTATATAATATTTTGTAATTTATTTACATTTTTTATTTGTTTTTTATATGTTTATAATATTTTACATTTGGAAGCATTTTATTGATTTCATTCAGTTTTTTTTATTTTTTTTTATATATTTATAAATATAATAAAATGCTACGTTTTAAAGCTGAGCCATTCTTAATAAAACTTAATGAAAATATTAGAACATTTTTATAAAATAAATTTATTAGAGCATTTTTATAAAAAAGTAAGAGAGAGAGTGAGAGAGCTTCAACAATTGATGTTAATTTCGGTGTTACAAAATTTTTTTTGCTTAATATGCTATAATTTAATATTATTAAAAACATGTTTAAGTATTCAGGCTAAATATTTTGTAACAAAAATAATGATATATTATAATTATCTATCTTCGGTATGAATTATTGTTAAAACGCATGTAATTCACATAACATTTTCTGGAAAGATGTAAGCAAAATGGTCAAAAGTAACTTAATAAACATTTAAGCGAAAGAAAGTTTTTCTAGTATCTCTTCAGCATTTTATTAAATGCAGTTTTTGTAATCGATATAATTTAAACTAAAGATAATTTACTAAGAGTACAAGAAAAAATATGTATATAAGTAGATCAAAATGGCCATATTTTTATGCATAATTTAAAAATCATTATACTGATAAAGTATTTCAGAGAAGAATGAAACATATAATACCAAAAATAAATTATTATATAAAGCGTCAATGACCAATCACAACTTTCTTTATGAAATAATTCCTTTAACTCCAATAAGTATTTTGCTGAAAATTATGGGTTTCAATGCTAGCTTTTACGAAACACCTAATAGCATAAGTAGTTCTTTGATGAATTATTAACCCCAAACTTCTTAGCGTATATATGCAACTTGAGTCGAAAATACTCCACCCTTAATCTACTTCACGTACGACTAAATAGCAGTGATAATTTAGAAAAAGGGTTAAATCATAAAAAGAGAAAAGAGCTCTTTCACGTTTTTCCGTACGTGTCATATGTGTTGGACCAAACGTAATAATTAAAAAAAATTCGCACAACTGTACGTGCTTCTAATTGCAAACTGCATTGGGCAATTGTAATTCTCCCTCCCCCTTCGACGAACAATTCAAACTTTAGTAATGATTACAATGTTCCTATTTCTATCCTTCCCCTGCCTTAGCTTCTGCTTGACGCTACCCACGCGACGGGGAAGCGCTACGAAAATCGATATGTAAATCAGCCAATCTATAGCTATACAAAGAAAGGTGGAAAGTAAGACGAAGAAAAAAATATTCTTAAGAATAAAAAGTGGAAGAAAAAATGACAGAAAAAATGGACAGAAAAACTCTCTAAAAGAAAGAGAGGGGAAGAAAAAAAAAGTTGCTGTGTCTGAAGGGAAAAAAAAAGGCACATAAAGAAGAATTGAAAGAGGGAGGGAATAAAAAATCCTCTTAAGGATAGGAAGGGGAGAGGGGAAGAAAAAAAGAAGATGGCAAAAAATGTGGGTATAAGACCTCCTGGGAATAAGTAAAAAAATGCTTCTTCGGAAAGAAAAGAAAGAGGTAGAGAAAGAAAGAAGGCTAGAGAGGGTTAAAGAATTCAGGTTACTGGCATCGAAAAATTTTGTTATGTCACCTTACGAGATAAAAGGGTTCAGATTGTAGAAGGTCGTTTGAGACAAGAGTTCAAAATCCTTATGACTGGTTAGTCCATGGGAAAAAGGGTTATATCGATTTTTTATAGAGCATTTTGTCCCATATATCAATTCAGATAAAAAAAGCCATTCAATAATAATTTTTTCAACCTAATATACTTTCATGTATAGATATGCTCAAAATTAATACAGATGAGAAAGGCTTTTTGTTTAGTTTAACTTTGCTAAGGTCAATTTCTTGTGAGACAAAAATTAAGCAGAATTTATCGAATTAAAATTAAGGAAAACATGAGTATTAATTCTTATGTGTGACCATGAGGTTAAAATTTTAGTTAAGGAAAATTAAGTTAATTTTAATTGCATTACCATTAATATAAAAGCACAAACAAAAGTTTACTATGCTTCTAAAATATAAAATTTCTTATTTTTCTGAAAAGAATATATGTCTCAAGAAAAATATGTAATTTTTCTTATCTAGATTTTTATTTATATAGGGAATAATTTCTGCAAAATTGTACTGGGTATTTTATTTTTGTAAAAATTTCCAATCTTAACTATTGATTACAAAATTCATAAGCGAATATATTTAAATATTTATAGCAGTTATTTAGTTATTTATAGCAGTTATTTTTTTAAATTAAATACACCTAAAAAATATTGAAATATTGAAAATAAAGAAAAAGCATTTGTTCAAGATATTACAAAGTAACTTACTTCTAAATCTTTGCAAATTTTCTTTTTATTATTTTGTGGCTTAGGATCAAATGCAGGTAAAGTTTTAACTAAGAGGTCAGCAGCTTCTGCTAATCTTAGAATTTGGCTTTCAACTAAAACAGGAGTAAGAGAAGTTGGAGAACCTGGAGCTTGAGGATATTCTCCTAAAGCCTGAAAAAAGGGATTCAAGGTTTAAAATATTTATAAAAACATCAATTTTTAAAATATTATTATAACAGAATTAAATACGGACAGAATTATTTAAAACTCACATTTACAGTTAAAAATATTCAAACTATTATATTTTTTTATATACTATGTAAACAATTGCATTTTTTCAAATACTCTATATGTTATACCACGGATATTGGCTTATTTCTTGCCTTTTATGTTCACGTTGAATTAAATATAATTTCAATTTGTTCAAACAAAAGAAATATCTGTGCAGTTATTTTTTTATTTTACAAATGATGAGGCTTTTAAAAAATTGATTTACTTACATTTAATTTTTCATATTTTTATGAAAATCATATATAGTTTCTTCTATTGTATTTGAAATTTATATACAGTCCGGAATATTATATATGATTTTCAAGGTGTTCAAAAATAAATCTTAAAGCTTAAATAAAAACAAGAAAAAAATTATTTTAGAAGATCATTTTAGAATAAATTATTTTTAGAATTCAATTTTATAAAAATTTTTAAATTGTCAAAGGTAAAGATAGTACTTAGTAAATTAAGTTAACAGAGCTGTATATGCATTTAACAGCAGCATAAATTTTTATGTGCAGATTAAAGCAAAGAATTTTAACATTTTAAATGCACTTGGTTTTTAAGATTTTATTAGATCTCACTATTTTAGCCAAAAACATTTATTGAAATTTAAATTAAATGCGGTACATGATTTTTACTATATTACTGTTAATCTATTACAATTCATATAGAATCCCCTTACATTTAATATTAATTTCTCATTGTTTGCTTAAAAATCATTTATTTTGTTTAGTGTATTATAAATTTTCTTAATAATTTTTTTTTATTTATATTAAATATATTTATTATTTTTAGAATATTAAAAAGGGATAGCCTATATTAAAACTGAATAACAATGAAATTAAGTTAAAAAATTGTTTGACTTAATTTCATTGTTATTCAGTTTTAATTTATGTTATTCCTTTCTTTTAATCAAAATTTTTTTCACTAAAATATTTAAAGCAGCAGAGTTTTGTTCTTTATTTCTACGTTAAATATATTGAAAGAATCGAATAAAATAACCCATAGAAGTAAAGACAAAATTTGATAGCTTGAAAAACTTGAGAACAACCATAGAAATAAAAACAATGGAATTTTTAATTCAAATTAAAAAAAAATTAAAATTAATCTGTCCAAGATGCAAATTTCCGAAGATATTGAGTGGTTTCTATATTTTTTGGCACTTATTAAGAAAAACAACTGATTACGTAATCTTAAAAGCTTTATGACTTTATAATGCTATAAATATAAATAGAATGAAAGTAAGCACTAGTTTTATTTGCAGAAAAATTCAAATTAAGCTAAAAAAATTCGATTTAAAAAATATTTTTCAAATAGCTTTAAGACACTATACTTCCACAATAAAAAATATGTTACAGTTTAAGGCGAAAAATATTTATGCAAATGGCCATTTATATTACCTGCACTACTAGGAGAGCATTAATGATTTAGAAAGCGCTTTTAAAATTAAATATTGTAATTTATGTTCGATTAAGAGCAAAATTTTTGACATTTGCTTTAAATAATGAAACAAGTCATATTTTGAAATGTTGCCTGTTATATGTTGTAAGCATTTCTTTTAAGAGAACTTTATTAAATTTCCGTTTTATTTGTTAGATTTTAAATACAAAATATTTGTATTTACAAAAGGTTTTTCTGGGGATGGTAACTGCTTCAAAAATATCTATACCTGATGCAGACAGATACATATCTTTCATTATGTGAAATCTACTAGATATCAATAAGTAAAATTGTAATAGTTGGAAATTATAGCTGCTCTTCAAAAAAGTTAAACTTATAAAAGAAAACTATATCAAAGCAAATAATTAGAAATTATCTTTAATTAAATTACTGAAAAAAAGTTTCTACATATAATTGCAAAAGAACAACAATACTTTTGTTTTTTATTTATTTAAAAAATTCTTATTCAGAATTTATTATTAATGAATTGCCTAATTTTGTCAGAGGTTATAAGTTTAAAAATATTATTAAGGATAAATTTTTAACAAGAAAAATTTACACTCAGTCATAAAATTTTGATCATTTTAAAGGAAAATGCTATTTCTGTTATTTAAAATTTAAAAGATATTTTGTTAGTATATAACTGTAGACAACATAAAAATATTTACTGAATGAAATTAGAACATCCTCTCTAAATATACATCCTATCTTCACTATCCTTACAATTAATTTATATATTTTAAAATTTCAGATGAAGTTTAGATAAATATAGTTTAAGATTATATTTTTACAATTAATTAAAATGTGTAATAAATGGATTCTAACCTTTCCTTCGAAAATTATTTCTTAAAATAAACACAATATTTAGTTGAAGCTAGAAAGGAATTTCTATATTCTTTATTTGCCTTTTTTATAAATAAAACTGTTTTCGTCTGAAAATATTTCTGAAGTTATAATAAATAATGTCTAGTATAATAATTTTTTGTTTCTGTTTCGCTTTGACGTAATGCTTGATGCAAAAGTGAGATCAAAGAAATGACTTGCAATATTTTCCAGGTTCATCTTTATTAGAATAAATTAAACAACCTTTAGGTAGATGCACAAAATTAATTAAATGTATTCCTACCTGTTGAAAAGTAAGAGCTGATGGAGGATGAGGTGATGATGCATCTTTAGCACCAGGTGAATGAGATGACTGGCTATTGCTGTTACTCAGCACAGGCATCGGGGGACTTGGCTGCATTGTTGCCACTGGAGATGGCTGAGATAAATTCAGTGGTCCTGGTCTAACAACAGGCGGTCCAGGACTCACTGGATATGGAGAATGACTTTGAGGTAAAGATGGTAATAATGGAGCTTGAAACATGGCTAAGGAAAGAAAATTTATAAAATAAAATGCTTTTATTCCATAAAAAGTAAAATTGTCTTTTAATAAAAGCAAAATATTATATTGATAATAATACATTAATGTAGTTATATCCCTGTAAACAAAAGTAACAAAATTTAATCAGGCAAAGATAAAACAATGAAAGAAGTAGAAATAAATAAATGTGCATGCGTTCCATTTTCGTGAAAAAATATAATCAAGATGTTGATTATGTTAATGTATATACGTAAGAAATAAAGTATGTAATAAATTAAATTATATGTGGCACACGAAGAAACAATTTTAATTGAAAAAATTTAATATTTTAATTAATTTTACTTAACTTAATTTTATGTGTATATTACATAAAAAATATAAAAATAATTATTAAAAATAAAAGAATATATTCATTGTTTTGAAAACATGTATATTAACTATATACATGTTTCAAAAAAATTTTTTGTAGCAAATAAATGATGACTTTTATTTAGCAAGCGAATAATCGAATATTGATTAAAGAATAATATTAACGCAGTGATCACATTACCATATTAAGTAAAATATTATGTTGAAACTTTATAAGAGTTCATCATAACATATATATATATATATATATATATATATATATATATATATATATATATCGGTAATCGGTATGTATGAGTACAGTTAGAGTTACACAGGTAATCAAAATTGTTGAGGTTAAATATAAATTTATAATGAATTAATCTGCCTTTCATATATTTTGAATATTCTCTCCTCCCCCCCAATATGAAAACAATATTTTGACATGATAAATTATTATAGTGATGCATTTAATTTTCTCTCTAGTGACAAGACAAAATACTTAACAATTTTTCAAATCTTTTTAATACTCTTGCTATAAAAACTGTTATTTTTTCTTATAACTATCCTTCTCATGCTTCGTTAGTCTTTCTTCACTACAACGAATTTTTATTTTCTGTGTGTTCAAAAAGGTTTATATATATAAGAAATGAAAATAATGCAATGGGGCAAAGAGAAAAAATAGAGTTTGTGTTTTATAAAAGCATAAAACAAAGTCATAATCCAATTTATTCGATTTGAGCTGTCGTCACTTAAGCCAAAAAATGAAATGTTGCAAGACAGGACGAGATTCTATCTTCACCAAAGCATTAGACTCCCTATATCTCTATTAAATAATAATGTATGATGTGAAAAAAATAAAAATCTCCCTCTTTGTTTATGATGAAAAATAGCGAATTCGCGATATGATGAAAGTTAATGGAATTACGTCCAAGGTTCCTGACAGACGTAACTCATTCACTCTTTAGTTATTAAACAAAGGCGGGAAACTGCGAAGTTGTAGTGCATTTTAAATCATTAGGAAAATGAATGAAAGCGTTGTTTAAAAATTACATTGTAAATACGTATTTCGCTAGGTTCTCTTTCACAGTTTCACATTCTGTGTGTCAGAGGCAATATTTTAGTATTCAATTTGAATTATTTCAATCCGCTTAAAAAACACTGACTATATTTAAAATGGAAAATTTGAGAGTAAAAAAAAATTCCAAACGGCTTATATTTGAAATAATTGAAAATCTTAATTTATGAAAAAAAACAAACAGTGAATTGATTAAAATATTGATTCAACATAACGAAAAAAATGCATGATAGCAATTTTTAGCAACATTCAACTGCTGCAAAGTATTTAATAATACACAGCTATTATATAATTAATAATACACAAGTATTATTACTATAAAACTATGTAAAAATTAAACTGTCATAAATTATTACTGTAAAATATTGCTATAAAATTAAAAAATAGTTATAAATTTTAGTCGAAATGATTATCAGATATTTGATCTAATGATAATATCAAATATCTTTTCTGGAAATATTTCTTTTATGGAAAAACATTTTAACCGCACTAAATCTTTAAAAAAAAGTAACTTTCCAAAATAAAGAGAAATATTCTCAATATGCTTTTACTTAAAGAAATAAATGCAGTAAAAAGTATAAAATATTCATTTAAATAATAATTTCTCTTTTTCAAATAAAGAGCTAACGATAAACCCGAATAATTTTTTTTTTATCAAAACCTTAAAATTTGAATTTAATCACAATATTAAAATCTTTAATAACTGTACCGATATAAGCTTATGTGAATTGGTGTATCCATCCAGTGGGGGATCTAATTTCTCGTCATTCATGGCCCTATCAATTGTCTTTTAACCATTTTGTGTGAACGACATAATGAATATCAATCCCTTTAAATTATTTTTGTAGTAAGAAAAACTATCCATAATTTTATTTATATTACAAAACATGATTTTTATTTTATTGAAAAATACTATTTTATCAATTATTATAATTCAGATACGCGCGCATTAACAGATGTTACTAATGTTACAATTACGATGTTGTATATGAAGTAATGCAATTAAATTTTAAATCGTGTTTTAAATGAAACTCAAACCAATTTTATATTTCTCATGCAAATAATAGATGTTGCGAGTTTACAAAAATAGGTCGAAATTTACTTTACATTTTTAATTTTTAGCTTGTATTATAAATTAATTAAAATCACACTGATGCATTCTGAAACTATAAATTATGAAATTACATAAAAAAAAAAAAAAAAAAAAAATTAAAAAAAAATTTAGAGAATAACAACAAAATAGTGTAAGTTTAGTAAGTTATTCTATTTGGAATATTTTGATTCATTTTTTAACTTATTAACTAATGATGAATTGAAGCAGACAAATCAGTGTTCCAATGTAAATTAAAACATTGATTTATGACTATTTTCTATTGTTATTCAAATAAACTTATTGATTAATAACTTGTTATGGCTATATAACTTGATTGTTTGTTTGAATAAGACTATCTTTTGCGTAAGAAAACTTTATTTGGATCTACGATTACAATTTCAAAAGTTAGTTTTTGTTAAATTACTAAGAAAAGAGTCTTTGCTCTTTATAGGGCCCACGTGTCTGTACGTCTGGAAGTTCATTCTTGGCCCCGTAACGATGTTTTAATAATGACAACTCTTCAGGACGTAATTGTGATTTTTAATGAATCTTTAATTAATAAAACTAATGAATCAAGTGAATAGGAAAAATTTTATAACGACCGAATAAAAAAAACAATTAAAAAATAAAAAAGTGACATTATTTTCAAAGTCTAATTAACCAGAAGAGAATTTGTATTTGTTTACAAATTACACTGAAATGAAATTCAGAAAATAAAATTTAGAAAATGGAAAAGGAATTTCAAATCATTACTACTTTTGTAAAATAATTTCTTTTCATTAATGAGGATCAAGAATTAAAATCTGGAGTAAATTTAAATTTAGGTTATGCAATTTGTACAAAGTTTTGAGTTATTAGAGGGGCTTATATAGCGGCACTATAGATAGTATTTTTATATAATAAATTAATGCTATATAATTAAAAATTCAGTTCTGTTTTCTTTGAAACTAAACAGTTAAGTCGAACTCGAGTCTCACGTTATAAAAACAAAAATTTAAGGTTTAAAAAACACTTACTTTACGAATGCCTTGAAAAATAAAACAAAGAAGTTTTGTTAAAAATATCAGAAAAATAAAAAAATATCTTTTTTTAAAACTTACCTGACATTTTGTATAAAATATGATTTAGTTTATAAAGAATGGCGTGGTAAATAATTTTCTTGCATTTTTAATAATTTAATTTATTTTACGTTATATATATTTTTAAATGTTATATATATATATATATATATTTGAATATGTTATATATATTTTATGCATTATATATTACTGAAAAACATTCGTTTAGGAAAAATATAATCCAATTAGAAAAGTATTTCTCAACTTGAGTAATTTAGATTCAAATTCTGAAAAATGATGAACTTAATTTTATACTTTTATACATTATTAACAATCAACATTAAAAATAATATGAGACATACATACATTTCATGTTATCAAAGAGTAGCATAAAATATATTTTACCCTAACCTAACGGTATTTGTTTTAAACTTATAATAAAAAAACTGCAGTTAAAACTTCTCAAGTATTTAAGCATTTTAATGTTTTATCAGTGTAATGTTTTAAAACCTGGATTATATTTAAGAATACAGAGCTAACACTATTTTAACAATTATATAATAAAAGTTATTAATTAAAGGCATTAATACTAACAATTTAATTGACAATTGAATATACGTGTTCTTTTTTTTATTGAATTTCATTATGAATTTTCATTCAAAATCTATTCAATTCAACAGGAATAATTTTAAAAACTTCCCAAAGTGTAATATAAGTGTATACCAATATTAAGCTTTAAATTTTCTTCAAATATATTATTCAATGTTCACAAGTTTATTAAAATTTATAGTTCGATTAATTTTAAAACATAAACTATGATAAATAGGGATATTCATAAATTAATATTTGTGCTATAATAATAATTCCTATTTTAATTACAAATGTTGATTTTTGTAAGCATTTTGAATACTAATAAAAGAAATTTAAGTGAAAAACTTATTGAGTGTAGCACCCACTCTTTTTTATTTTTATACAAATATTAGTATTTTTTATAATTTAGGTTTTAATATCTTCAATTTGAATTTATTGTTTAATTATATCTTCCTATTTTTTTTGTTGACTAAAAAGTTGATTAGAAATTTAATAGAAAAATTTATTTTTAGGTGTAATCACACACATTTTTATTTTAAAGGAATTAAAATTTGGAGATAGAAAACTCACCTGGGTTATTGACCCACTCCTGTAAGGCTTTCTGTAATCTGCGGACGTGCAGAGGTTTGCTGGCCATTCCCACTAATGCCATAATTTCTAAAAATTCTTCCTCGCCGGCTTCACACAGTTGCTGCACGTCGTCACCACCTGAACATGCAAAGAGAGCAGAGCTTACCTGCTAGTTTCTTAATAAGAATCATTTATGCCGAATAAGTTCTTGGTTAGTATGAAGAGTTTAAAGTAGAGATTAAAGTATTAACTGTAT
>JAPDSC010036855.1:945670-977454 GCA_026290005.1 Latrodectus geometricus
GTGGAAAAATGATTATAGCTTACAAAATCATTTTTCTTCAAAGTAAAGTTGTCTTCAAATTAAAAATTATTTTGATGGCTACAGAAACATTTATAAGTATTTTGTTTACATATATATTTTAAATTTTAGTTAAAAATGCTCTTAAATTTTTTTAGCAATAAATTATAAATTTTTGAGTAAAATTGCATAAAAATCTAAATTATTTTCAACTATATACTTTAAAAAAGTTCAATATCTAGTTTTTTTTATTTAAAAAAAGAAATTTAATACAGTGTTAAAAAACTTTAATATAATAAACCTTATAGCATGTATGATGTGCCATAAAATATATAATCTCAGATCCGTAAAATACTGTTATAATCTAAACTATATTTTGATAAATTAAGGAAAAAATGAACAATTGCATAACGATAAAATATATGAGCTCAAAGAACAAATAAGTGTTTTTAAAATTAACTTTGAAAAATTATCCAAAAGACTTCAATCAAATGATAATTTTTTTTAAAAGTCTTATAAAGGGAAAATTCAGAAAAATGATAACAAACTCACAAGAAATTTAAACTCGACCACCCTTTTATTATTAAAGGAAATATCAAAACATTTAAATCTGATTTGCAGATTTTATTTACATCTATGTAACTTTTTTGACAAAGTCATAGAACAGCTCAAAATCATTTTAGAAATCTTTAATCCACATTTCACTCACATCTTCATAATAGATTGATGTGAGATCGCTTAGCGAGCAGCCTGACAATTCAAGGCATCTGAACTTCCATCTCGCTTGCCTTCATATAGCACTTTTATAAATAGGTGGCATATTCACGTTTCGAAATAGAGAAAAACGGTGATATTTTCAAGTATCTACCCCAATATGTGTGATATCAGAAAACACAAAATTCTTTTCTCATTGTTCAATAATTACTCGAATCGAACCAGGAGCTTCTTCTCCTTCCACTAAATCACGGTGAGCCCTTTTATGTGACTAATAAACTTATTTTACCTAGTTTTATTTCCTCCTTATTTATTTAGTTTATTTATTTTTTGAAAACGCTATAAAATCAATAGATTCAGTTTAAAAAGAAAGTCTTCTATTTCACTCATTCTTTTCCGGCATTTTCATATAACTTCATGGGTTTATGCTTTGAATTTTTATTTTTAATAAAAATATAAATTAAAAAAAAATAACTC
This sequence comes from Latrodectus geometricus, assembly GCA_026290005.1. Classification (NCBI taxonomy): domain Eukaryota; kingdom Metazoa; phylum Arthropoda; class Arachnida; order Araneae; family Theridiidae; genus Latrodectus; species Latrodectus geometricus. The sequence goes on from JAPDSC010036855.1 coordinate 946,859, forward strand.
TAATAGTTTTTCGGTAGTCAAAGTAGGTGTCTCTTGTAAAATAATCGATTATTAAATTTGTGCGTTGCTCTGATTACATAAAATATTAAGTTAGTTCACTGTGTGCTTACAGATGACATTAATAAGAAGTTTTAAGAAGAAGATATTTTTACAAGGCTTTATGTAAAAACATAAATAGTTAAATATAATAATAATAAGTTAAAACAGATAAAACCATAAATATATCATAATATGATTGTTTTAAATATATTTCTAAGTGCAGTATAAATGATAATAAACTTTAAAATAATCCTTCTAATTTGGTTTTAATATGTAGATTTAATGTTATCTATTTATGTTTATCTATAAATATTATCTATGTTTAATTATTTTGTATGTTTATTTTGTGCAATATTATATCAAATTGTTATTTTATTTCAAATTGTTATAATGTTCAAGACTATAAAATACAATATTTACCTGATCGTCACTAATTTTCCTTACACATAAATAACTCTTCTATTTTTTATGTACAATATATAATTTTAATAATATGTGTTTCTATTTTATGTCTGTATGAAATACTCTCTTTAAAAAAGTTCTAGCTACCAAGCGCGAGTAAATTAAGGTTTTGAAATGGTTAATTTTGATAAAATAAAAAATATCGTAAATATTTAAAAAGAAACATTACTTTTTTGTTTTAGTTCTCTATTATAACTCTACACCAATGCATCGTGTGTTCTTATTAAAAAATGTAATATAAGATTTGTCATACAAACAATAATTTCAGGAGTATTTTTGAAAAATGTTTTGAACTAATTTGTTTTGATGTTTGATGTTACATAAAAAATTAAATTTTGTCTTAGACTAATGCAAATGATTTTTGTGAACAGACATTTTACTGTTACATAAGCAAACTGTAATAAAGGCTAAAAGCTTATCAAGATCTTCCTATATTTTCATTTGATCTTTCTTACTCTAGACACCAGTCACGTATTCTTTGATGAATGAAGAACACTTTGAAAATTATCATTCTCTATTCTTGTTGGGTATGCGAAATAATTGCCTGTATCTTTTTTGCTTATATTTTATTTCTAAATCAGAAGCTGATTCGCATTATTCCTATTGAATAAAATTGGCATAATGTGAAAGTGCTGTAATGTTGTAACTCACAAGATATACTGATTATGTTGTTTTATTATCTGGGATTCCTAACATTGCTTTTACATCTGCTTTCTTCAATTTTTTTTATTTTTTAATTTAATAATAAAAATTGAGATTATTATATTGAACAATAGACAGTCTACTGAAGATTTATTTTAATATTTTGCAAACAGATAAAAGTTACGAAGAATTTTAAGAGTTTAAAAGTTTCTTTTAAATATTAAACTTGTAAATACTAAAACTGTAAGATGTTCAGAAAATACGAAAAATTTCGGCAATTTTCAATGAATTTTAGCCTGAAGAGTATTTTACGCATCCATAAAAAATGTAACAGCATCATCCAAAAAAGTTAACCTATTTTATTGGTGTTATTTATAGTCCCATTTTTATTTAATTATACATTTTTAATGGTTTCCTTCCCAACTATTTAATTTTTGTTACTATAAATTACGATTGTTTATATGTTTCATCATCAAGAAAATTTTCTTAGTAAATATTACAATAGAAATTTCCTTTATGGGGAAATTACAAGGAAAATTCAATTTTTAAAATAATTGTAAGATAGAATGTTTTATAATATAAGATACATTTTTATCGTATGAAAAAGAAATGTTGTCTTTTGTACTTGTTTTTTCATTAGACTCTTAAAATATAAAACTGAACATAAAAAATGAACAATAAATTAAGATTATTTCTTTTAAATTTTATGTAACTCTGAAAACTGCAACTTTTAAATTATAACCATAATATGAATACATATAATATCAGGGGTTTTATGTATTCATACTATTGTTACAGTAAAATAAAATGAATTGAACTCAAATAGAAAAACTACTATCCAAAATTGAAAGTAAACAAAAATGCAAAGATATGAAATATTTTATGATATAAAATATTATTATAAAACATTTAATAAAATGAATAGAAATATAATATTTATTATCAATTTTCAACAGCTTTTGAGTAAAAAAAAATTTAGTAGAAAAATAAATAATTTTTTTGTAAATTTACTATATTTTATATTATGAACATAACTGTAAAAGAAGATAATTATTAAAAATTTAATGAGTTCATAATTGTGTATATATTTTTCAGATTTTATGTCTTATGTAAGAATATTCAATATTTTATTTACAAAAAAAGAAATTTTTAAACGAAAATAAAGTTACTTTGCTAAATTTAGTACTATTAAGATTAAAAATATCATTGTTTTAATAATCTATACATTTAAAAATAAAATAACTTAAAAATGTCTTACCTTGGCAAATAAAAGTGTCGTAGTAAGACAACAGATTGGCCCGTTGTAGTACTCTATATAGTTGAAGCTCAGATTCGTTGGTAGGCTGAGACGTCATAGCTACTACCAAAAAAATATTGTTAAAAAGCATACTAGTTCACTACTTAAATTAACATTCATCATATTTCAGAGTCTTAATAAAAATTCTCCAAAATCATGCATCAAAAATGCAGCAAGCAATTTATTACTTTAAAACACTTGCAGAAAATTTTAATAAAACTCTTAAAAGATTGAAAAGAAATTTTTTAAAAATTAACCATGAAAAGTTTGTTGGGAGTTTTCCCATTATTTTCGAAATTAATTAGGAAGAAATCTAAAATAGTTCTGTTTCAGATGGAATTTATTCATAAAACGTATTTGATTCAAATTCTAGAAAATAAATTTGTTATCATAAATGTGGCTCTATATTTAAAATGTAATATAAATTTTAATTTAAAATTCAAAAATGCCATACACTTATATATAATGCTGAATATTCTAATACGTTTAATTTTTTCTTCAAGTTATAATTTCTAAGTAAGTTTTCTTTATTTCTTCAAGTTATAATTCCTTTATATCTTTTAAGGGAATTATGATAAACGTTATAGGAATTATGATCATAGTTATAGTTATCATGAGTTTTAATTAAAACTTTAAATTTTAATTATAGTCAAAGGTAAATTAAACTTCATTATTGAATTAGGTTGTGAGTATTTCCTTTTAAGCAATTCAATTAATTATAAAATTTGATTCATAGAATTTTATATTAAAAGTTTGAGTTTTGTGAATTAAAATAGTAAGAAAATTTTGAACAAGTATTAATAAAATACTATGTTTTAGAATAAAGATAATTCTTAACTTCAGTTCGTTTATAGAGTCATATGAATTAATTCTTAATTTTGCAGTTTAATTACTTTCACGTTTTCAAGTATCTCGAACATTTTGAACACAATGTATATACATATATATATCCTATTACTCTAAATTTATGCTTCAATTCGCGCTGATTGTCTCATGTTTTATGATATATTCATTAAAAATTCCGGCTTTTTTTAAGATACAAACTATTTGTAAAATATATATTATGGAAGGAGAGTCAGATTTAAAAAATTATCTGAGATTTAATGTTATTTTATGATTATAACTTACACATTTTTGTTTTGAAATCAACTGACTATTTTATGTTTTTACTTTTAAGCAATTATTGCTTAATAACTTAATTTAAAAAAAAAACTAGCTCAAATGTACTGAAACACCAAAAAAGAAGTTTTAAACAGCATTAAAACTCAAATAGATCTGAAGAATTATTTTATTTCATATAAACTTAAATTTTTTATTTGTTGTCGCGTGGAAAAATTTACATTGTAATAATTTAAAAATATATGTAGTTACCGATGTTACTTTTAAAGGAAGTGTAGAACTTTAATTGTTAAGTTGAAAGCTATAAAAAAACAATCTTCGTTAACAAAGAATATAATATAAAAATGAATCAAAAGTTTATCTTGGATCTAATCGATTGGAACTAAAGGAAAGAAGAAATAGACATCCAAATAGCTCAGCAAATATTTTTTGTAAATGAGAAATAAACTGTCTCCTAGAAATAAAAAAAAATAAGAAAAGAAATATAGAATATGGGTCTTAAAAGAAAGACCAAAATAATTTTTTAGATAAAAATATTTTAAGAAAAATAAAAAAAAAGGATAAAAATGCAGTAGAAAGAACGATTCTAATGGAGCGTTACAAGATGAAACGAAATAAGAAAAATATTTTTTAAGATGTTAGAAAACAATAAGAACCTCATAAAGTAAAAAAAAAAAAAATGAGTAGACATTTATAGCAAGGTGAGTCGAACATAGTAAGTCGTCTTTTAGACTTATAAAAAGATAAAAACTACTGTGGTTGAGAATATACAGACCTATAGATAAAACCGGTTTTGCTACGGGGAATTGTTTCCTATAAATCTCACAATCAGTTTTGAGAAAAAAATATTTTTTTGAAATCAAGTCTATACTGCTGTGAACATAGTATGTAAAAGTTTAAACGTATCTGTTCAGGTGCAAATAAATAAAAAAAAAATTACAAATCATAGGCAATAGGAATCACATTTTTGATCTACTTATTATCTGGCGTACCTGTCTCATATAAGTAGTGGTAGCTCAAAATAATAAATTTAAATAATTATTCAATTTGATATAAACAAAATTTTCACTAAGTGCTTATCTAAGAAATATTTATTTTTCATCTAATATACAAGTAAAATAGATAGCAGTAAGATTTTGTTTATAATTAAAACAAGGCTTTGTATGTTAATTAACTAGATACATGAAAAATTGAGGAAGACCTTTATATAAAAATGTCACTTGCTTACTATAAATTTCCGATTATAATAAATTGTACTTTGTTGGGAAGTACAATTCTACAACTATAATGTAAAATTAACGTAAAGAGGGAGATTAAGTTTTCGCTACTCTTATAATATGTTATTTTTCTTAAATATTTCATTAAAGTACAAAAAAGCAAAATCCTCCAAATTCTAATTTAATTAACGATTTAGTACTTTTGAGTTTAAATTGCATATGCAATAAAACTTTTAAAGTTAATGCATGCTCCACTTTGTAACAATAAGAATTTTTATTGATCTAATTGCTTATGATTTCTGTAAAAATGTATTTTTTTTTATTTTATTTCTCTGCCTCTTTTTTAAAAAATATAAAATTAATTATATTAAAATATTGTTAATATTTCCTTAACGAATATATATTCTATAATGTAATAAAATTTTCTGATCATACTTTTATTAAGCCTATTTAATTATGAATTTTACATCAAGCAAAATTAAAGCTTTTAGTATTAACAAGTTTTGGTTAATTCACTTTTATAAAAAGCTGTTATAGAATACTTTAGGCAAGAACTTATCTGTAGAATTAAATAATTACAAATTAACCAATGAAAAACTTTGTTAACAACAACTTGGCTCACTGTCAAAAATTCCGAACTAGTTCTTAATAGTTTAATCTGAGTATGGAGAAAATAGAAGTTTAACAATCGCGTGTGTGCACTGAGACTGGGAATAGAAAGGGATAAATTTATATAATTCGATCATTCTTTTAACCATCTGAAATTTTAATACATTTACTGTTGACAAATTGCGTTATAAAAATGATCTCAAATTCAAAATATTTATTCCAAAAAAAAATGCAATGCTGCATAAATTGTTCTTTACGTTAATTAATTATTTATACCAACTAAATAATTCAGAATCAATGTAAAACTTACTTTATGATAAATAAAAATGTTTAACAACTTTTAAAATTTATTTAACAGAAGAAACTTGAAGAGTACTTCTTTTCATATTTATTCTATTCAATCAAGTCATTTGAACTATGTAAAAAGAATTGTATCATAATTGTAAAGACTGGTGAGTGAAGTAACGTATTTAAATCTTCCTTAGCATAGCTGCTTACAAATGTTTAGACATTTTTTTTAACCTCAGTATTACATAATACATCTTACTTAATCGTTCTAGATGATAAATAGAAGTGGAATACTAAAAAGAAATTTAAGTCATCCCTGACCTGAATGATGTCCTTAATTTCAAACATAAATATTCTATTTTTTTACTCAAATATAACACAAAGGATTACATTGAGGAGTATGAACTGTTTTTTCTTTTTTTTTTTTTTTATTACAGAAAATGTAAATTCTATACACGGAGCTTATACACTTAACAGAAATAAAATTAGGATAAAATTGATAGTGAAAGTACTGTATTAAAAGGTTTTAAAATTTTTTCATATGTATTCTTTAAAATTTTTAAAAACCATTTACAGTTTGAAAAATAAAATTAGTGTTTATGCATTATATATTTTAAAATAGTTACAAACATTTCATAAAAATAACAGTTTAATTAAAAGTGCAATAGCGAATTGTTTTAAATACCCAGCATAAAAACTAAAAATTAAAAGAAGATAGAAGAATGTATCAAAACAATAAATAGTTTAAAAATCAAATACAAAAATCAATTTAATTTTTGATAGTCTAAAGAAAAATAAACGAGTGGTATTATATACATGCAGAACACCATTGATAAATACATTTTTTATTCGAAATTTTTTTCAGTACATTAGAGTCTATTATTAATTTAAAAGCCAACATATATTTTTAAATCTGAATTAGATAAGAAAAAAGCAGAAATTTAAAGTCATGGTTACAGAGCTAACACTAAACTTAGTTAATATGAAAGGAAACTCTACTTTTATAATAGAAAATTATTTCTATATTTTATACTTTTATAATATGATATTATAAGCATTTCTCATATAAGAAATGTCACATGATGAAGAATCATGTTAAGTTAAAAAAAAAAATTAAAATATTTACAATTAAGTAACATTTCTAGGTGAAATAAAAGTTGTAAAACTGTGCTGGAAATTTCCAATTACTTTAATAAAAAATATCGTCGTTGTAAGAGAATATCACATACAAATCATTTTGCTACTAAAATTAGATAATTCCGCAGCAAATAATTCAATTAATCTACAGAAAAAATAAAGATTTTTTAAATTATTTATTTTTACTTTTGATTTAAATAGTTGAAAAAGGGGAATATTTTACTTAATGAAAGTTAATTAAATAAAGACAATTTTATTGAATTGTATCAGTTTGGGGGAAGTATCAAACAAAAATTAAAAATTTCAAACAAAATAAAACAGGTTTAGTTTACTCTAAAAATTTATAAACTTTGTATACTTAAGTAGTATTAATTTTTTTATCTGATAGTTTTTTATAATGACTGTAAAAAATGTGAAAAACATTTTTTGTCGAGAGCGGAGGAAGTAAGAGAGAGACAAATAAGTTATTTAAGTTTTTATTCAATTAGATTCCAAAACTGAAACTTGTATGATTTATACATGACAAAAATATTCAATATTTATTTGTTAAATTAGAATACTTGTTTCACATACTCTAATCATAAGATAGGTTTCTTGATTGCATTTCAAAAAGTAGTACTATATTAATAATAAAATAACATATAATATTATCTTATGCCCCAAAAAATAATAAATTTTCTTCTTCTCTAAATGTTGCCGTGGAAAATGGATTTTAAATTGTTATTTAAAATTGAAATTCTTTAAATAAAGTTCATATTTTTTCATTATCTTTTTGATAGTAAATATAAAAGTTTTACTGTTAGATTCCGAAACTGAAACTTGTAGGATTTATACATACATTAAAAATAAAATTTAATTCAAGAAAAGGACTAATATTTGTGAATTTTATATTATGTGAAATTTCATTTCATATTTAATGTGCAGACAAAAAACTGTCTTATAAAAAGGACATAATATAGCCTCGTGTCGAAAATTTGAATTAACGCATTTAGCATTCTAAAATAAATAATTTCTTTTGTGAAAGGATTAAAGAATATTTTTTAGCAAATGAGGAATTTTTTAAGGTTGAACGATTGACAAAATTATAATAAAAAAAATACAAACATTACAAAATTTAAAATTGATGCAGAATGGGTCACAAAATATTTTATTCAAATTATTTTAAAAATAAGTTTATTCTACTCATTTAATTCTTCAGAAAGTTTATTATTAATTGTAAGAAATAATAAATGATGCAAATAGGAGAGAATTAATTTAAAAAATAATTTTATTCAGTTTAAAAATAATTTTATAAAAAATTAATTAAAGTGTCGCTAAATTTTTCTCAGTTATGTAATTTTCCTAAATTACGAGCTAGACTTATGAAATTCAGAACGGAATTCATGGTTTGAATTTTATAAGCAATATTTGTATTCCTAATGCTCAATATAAAACACTGAAGAGATTTCTACTTATCATTTTCACTTTACATGGCATAGTAACATAGTTGAAGTTTCTTAGTTACCTTATTTTTTTCATAAATCGCATTTTTTTCTGAAGTACAGAGAAATCAATTAATTAGTTTTAATAATAGAAATATATGTTCCAATGAAAAAGACAGCTGGAGTTTTTTTTATGCTAATTAGACATCTGAACCAAAATATCATCTTGAAACATGTTTCTTCAGATTTGAAAAGAAATGAAAATTAGAAAGCCAATATTATCTTAAATATTCATGTAACACGAATTTTGTGTGTCTGTTTTTAATCGAATTATAACAAGATTTCCCATAAATTAAAAACTTGATGGGTTTTTTTTTAAATCCTCCTGAATAACTTTTTAGGATGAATTGTTAAACTTGTTAGGATGTTTTAGGATGAATTGTTAACAACTTGTTACATTAACGAGACGCTTGTTTCAAACTAAGAACTTATGGGAAAGTCATTGCTACGCATGTACAATAAATGACTCAGCAAAGAGTGGTATCATGAATAAATGAAACATGCATTTTTGCTTTCTTTTTATTGTACATTTAAAACTTTTAAGAACATAAAGAGTCACTATTACTATTGTATTTGAGTACACATGAAAGACTACTTGGTAGCTACATTTTTACTACAAACATCTTTAATTATATGTCAGATATTTGAACTGCTCTAGACTTTGAATATTCAGTTATTTGTATTAATGGCTGAATTCAATTTTGTAGCATTATTTACAGTGGTTAAGAGAATAGGAAAATAAAAGAATTAATTTTATCACTAACTATGCAGTGATACAGTTAATGAAAAATAAGTAATGTTTTACCAAATGCTACTATTTCTTAAAAACAGGGCTATTACTATACAGGTATTTAACAGCTTCTAAGAGAATAACACATTCAATAACTTATTTATATTTCTTATAATTCTCGAATAAATCTTTTTTATTAAATCTTGTTTAATCATGTTATCTTCTATTTACTTTAGTTTCTTTCTGAGTTATGACGTTTGCACAAAAAAATAAATAAATAAAATAAATACAAAAGCATAAAAAAATTAACGTAAAGCTGAATAAATAGAAAAAGGAATACTCAAGTAAACAAGAGTTATTTGATTAAATGTTAGTATTTCTCAACATATAAGCTAAGTAAAAGCGAACCAAGATTTGTTAATAATATTGAACACATAACTACACAGAAGTAAAGTAAATTATTTTTTGAAAAAAATATGCTATTAGACGCTATCTACAACATATGTATTTCACCTCACAAATATTAAAATTATATATTAATCATTATAATAAATTTTTGTTAAATTTTTTAAATAATACTTATCAGAAAATGATTTAGACATATACCTGTATTTTGTAAATACAATGAAATTCATATTAATATGAAAGTCTTAAAATTTGTATTAACTATATTATATGTACAAAATAAAAATAAATGTTTAATAAATTTCTTGGTTGATTTAAATAATACTAAGTAACATTTGAAAAATTTAATAATTTATATGAAAATGCAAAAGAAATGATATTAATTATTCAAAATAATACAAATTATTAATAAAAAATGATTATCATATTCATTTATCTTAAAATGTTCATTAATTTAATGACTTCAAGAGAAAATATTATTCCAAGAAAATGCAATTTGGAGTTGAATGATTAATATAGTTTTGAAACAGTTTAAGAAAATCCGTCTACTTTTGCTTATAATTTCAATAATTTTCTAATTTAAGTAAACAACGGTTATATTAGTCAAGGAAAATTATAAATTAAATGTATCATCTGGACAAAATCTGTCTTCATAAAAATTCCTTCATCAAAACTATCTAAAATTAGTAAAAAACATTACTTGACAAAATTATTTCTTTTTTAAGTGAGTCTAAAATTATTTTTCCGTTATTATTAATTAAAATTAGTACAAAACGTTATTTGACGAGATTATTTCTTCTTTAAGTGAGTATAAAATGATTTTTCCGTTAGTATTGAAATGTTGTAAAATGAATATTGAAAAAAATTGAAAGTGATATTACACGAGTAATTAAAATGTTATTCCATGAAGTAAGCTAAAAATAAAAATAAGTAAATTACAACTATCCTTTCTAATAAAAGCGTGTAAAATTCAGATAAAATATAAATTAAAAAAATCTTATTCGCTTCTCGAAAATCAATAACAGCGAGTTTTTTGAAGTAATATAAATGAAGAAACGGAAATCGATATTGAAAGAATAAGAAAGTTGAAGATCAAATATAACGAATCAAATTATTTTCTCTGTTCTTCCGGAAGTAAAATCATATTTATCAACAATAACATAGTTCGTTAAAGAGAAAAGATTTGTAAAGTAGAAAAATTTCAAAAGTATCATTTAAATTTTTTTAATAGGCAATTTCTAAGACATTGCTAAACTTCGCATCCAAAGGAATGATTGATTCTGTATAACAATTAAAATTGATTACTTACACACTTATAAGGAAAATGCTAGTTACATTCCTTAAAAGATTTTAAAATTTGAATTCTTTATTTTTTTTAATTGAATTTATTATTCCTTTAGAGTTTTAACGAAACTGAAATCTGTTTAATATTAAAATATGTACAAAAAAGTCATGTACAGCTATATCTATAAAATACTAATATAATTAGTAATTAAAATTGTAATTGGCAAGAAGAGTTATTTCGCATATAAAGTTGTATTTATAAAGAATTTTTTAAATTTTACTTAATTATTCCATTAGTCTAAAGTTCAGTATAACAATTAAAATAAATATTAATAATACGCATTTCATTCTTTTTCACAAAAGTAAAGAAACTATTAAAACAACCATAAAAGCAAATGTATAATTTAAAAGTAATTTCCGTATGCACAAATTATTAATTAAGTGAAATTATTAAGTAATTGAAATCTTTATACTATTTAAAATTGACTAATTCATATATGACTAATTCATAATATTACATATTTATTACTTGTGATCTGGAAAATAACTTTTTAAGTGTACTATTTTAAATTGAACAAATATTAAAATAATTATTTTTACTGATAGGTTTATGAGTAATTCTTATTTTGAATGGTGACCTAGAAATTCATTTTTTCACTATTGAAGTGTTAATAGTTTTATTTTCGAAGAAGCATCAAAGAATAAAGATGATTGAGAAAAACTACATCATTTAGAGCAAGAAGTTATCTGAAGTGGTAATTTCGTCTATGAATTTTTAATGTAATTAAAAATTGAATATATGTGGTTCATACGAACTGAAAAAATAAATTTTGCTTTTTGTAATTTTTTGTTAATGAATAAGGTATTTAAAATAGTAAATAAATAATTTTCTCCTTCCTGAAAAAAATATTTTGGGAAATTTCCTGATAAATGACTATTTTTTATTTCAAATCTAATTTCCATTTAGTGTATTATTATTGAAATATTTTCGTATGTAGACGGAGATTTATAATTTCAATAATGTGTGTTTAAAGTACAAATTTGGAACAAAGAATACTGTTTGTAACAATATGGAATAAAAGAATTGAATTTCTGATTTTATGGTGAATATTTAGTTTTTTTCAATAGAAATATTCAATTTTATATGAACTTTCAAATCATTGGAATGGAAGGGTTTATATTATTCGTACGCAATGAAATATGCAATTAACTTTTAAATTTAGAGAAAGCACTATATTTATATTATATCAAGTAGAAATAAATAATAAATTATTCGACTTTCTAGAAATAAGTATTGATAATTATATTTTAAATACATCATTAAACAAACACATATAAAGGAAAAACACTTAAATGTATATTTTAGTAATTATATGTGCGAGGGTCAACGGAAAAATTTACAAAAGGAAAAAGCAACTTGAACAACTTGCTTTGTAATCTAAAACAGTAACTAATATCATTTCTGTAATGTAAACAATTTTTTTTAAATGTGGATTTTTTTTTAATGTAACTAAATTGAAAAAATCATATTTTGCATTTATTTTCTTTGAAAATATCTATCAATCACTTATTTTAACTTTTTAATAATTTTATCAAAGTATTCAAATTTGTATATATATAATCAGTGAAAAATATACATTTACTAATTAAGATTCAACATTAAAAAATAAGTAAATTTTTATGAACGGATACGCTGAGAGAAATACTTTGTTTTCATTTGAATGACAAATATTAAAAAAAAATATGAACTATCTTTAAGTAAAAAATTCTTGAAATTTAAATAAATTCAATAGAAGTTATTAAAATTATATAGTTTAATTATGTAAATAAATAACTTCATTTTTAATAAAACTTGGAAAAATGAGATACTACTCAGAAAAATAAACTAAAAAGTTGGATGAGTATTTTTTAACAATGTTAAATAAACTATCTGTATATATGGAAGTATTCATATTTGGTTATAATATTTTTAAAAAGTAATGTTAACTTAATTCGAAATAAATTAATAAGAGGAATCATCATTTCTGAGTGATACAAATAGTTAAGGCAAGTATTGTTTTGATATAGTGTTTCAAACATTTAATTTTACTTCAATGATCATTTAAAAAAAGCATAAATGTTATCGACAAGTAATTAAAAAATTATCGTATGGGCATGAAATAATGCATAAGATTTTCTATTTAGTTTCCTAAATGTTCATATATAGTTAAGAGTTTTTTATAATTTAAGTTGTTTTTATATTTATTAATACAAAATAAGAGAACAGAATTTTGTATCATTTTAAAATTTAAATGATCCAAAAGAAGTAGGTGATTTTTACAAAAGCAATTCATTTAATATTAAAATTAACATTAAAATTTCTAATTTTTCGAAATTAATATTTAGCTTCTAAAATGATTCAACTATAAAAAAATGTTAAATAAAAAATTATTTTCTAAGCAGTCACTTTTTAACTCTTTAAGTACTAACCTACTAAAATAATGATATGCTGACATTTTAGATTCGGCCTATTTAAAGGTAGCGAAAATATTTTGTTTGTATAGGTGAGTTTAAAATTATTAGAATAATAAAATTATCTGTTAAGTTATTTTAAATGAAATAAAATAGAACTACTCTTGTAAAATATATATAAGGATTTATGATTAAGTCCTTATTATTTATATTTTTTACAATATATTATTGTAGACTTAAATTTTTTTTTATTTATTATAATTATGGGTTGATAGAAGTTTTTCATTAATTATTTTAAGAGAATTTTTAAATTTTTTATAATTTTAAGACAAATGGAGGGAAAAATTATTTGAAACACCTTATACAGTTTGAGTGATATCATAAGGTGTAAGGAGCTGAATGTACGTCTCACCACTATTAACGCTATGAATTGTATGTCTGAAAGATTTGAACCGAAGTGTTAGTGTTATAAAAGGCAGTTAGTTTATGAGCTTTTCTTTAAAAATTAAGCATATCATCTAAAATTTATTTTTTTTTTAAAAAAAAACCCTCTACTCAAAAATTTACAGGTACAAAATATTTACTATAAATACCAAGGCTTGAATTATCTTGAATTAAATTCATCCATTAATTTATTTATTATACTTATATTAATTATCTATTTAAATTTATTTGTTTAAAAGGTAATCAATGCAAATTCCTAGAATACAAATGAATACTTTAACTTTCATTTTAATAATATTTTGTAGCCATGAAAGTACACTAAGAACAATAAACAACAGTTTAACACTTCTCTGAATTAACTCTTTATGTAAACGTATCTAACGAGTTTAAAACATTTTAAGCTATCTTTACTCTCTGTTTCTAAAAAGAAAAAGATTTACACACCACTTTCTTTTAAAATACCATAACATAAAAATCAATTAATCACGTAATGAATAGACTAGATTTCAACTCTTTTGGAGTGATGCCACATGAAAGGTCAAAGTCCTTAAAGCAAAATAATTTATTTGTTAGGTAGAGAAATAGGGAACTGAGACTACCGAATGAGATGATTCGGGCCAAGGATGGTAACGATAGTTCCTGATATAAACATCAGTCCCCAAACAAAATATTGCACACTTATGCATTACTCTTTTATGACTTGATTATTTTGAGAAAAAGTAAATGGAAGATAATGAATATCGCATTTTTCAGATGAGTTCTATAATCAAATTGATTATTATATAATTTAAATCAACAATTTTAGTTGATTTGATTAAAAACTTCTACGCAAGAGTACGTGATTAATTTAGCTAATTATCAATTCTTAAGCTTTCATTATTATAATAAATTAAGAAATATACGTAAGGAATTTAAAAAAATGTAAAATTACTTGATCTAGTTCATTATGCTTTATTTTCCGTTTCATTGTAACAAATTACATATTTCACAAATTAATGAAGTATATTTCTCAGTTACAATGCTATATTTTATTAAATAAAGCACTTTATTTTTATTGGTTTAAAAATAAAAATAAGCATAAAATATTACGATAATTTATAGTTATTTATTTGGCAAACTATGTAATTTATGTACTTCGGGAGTTTTCAAATGAAAATAGTTTCGGGAATAAAGAAAGGAAAACATTAATTAATTTTTTTTTCAAAATTTAAGCAATGTTTTATTAGATTTCTCTGCCTATACAGTAAAAATATATTTCTTTTCATAAATGGTTCCATTTTTACTTATATCATTCACCATGCTTAAAAATATTTTCAGTTTGTTTACAACTATTGGATACTAATTTATATAAAAGCGTACTAAAAAATATAAACTACATTTGCATAGTAGATTTATATGGTTTTTCAAAGCCCTGACAGCATCAAATATAAAATAGAGAGATTTCAATATTAGTAATGAAGACAAGCATAAGTTTCTATTACTATTACCAAAATCTTTCCAACATATAAAAAATTCTATATTGCTATATTATACTGAATATCATCATCTTATTAATTCATGTCTAGATTCTGTATCATTAATTCATATCTAGACTTTGTACCCATTTCAATCTCTAAATGAAATATACAATAATTGTTTTATACAATAATTTGTCTTAATATTTAAATGTCATTTAGTATCTACATAGGCTAATATTATTATTCATCAACAGTGTTTATAAAATTGCAATTATCAATAGTAACCTAAATTAAGAATATCATCATCAGCAGCATTAGTACGGCAGCCCTTTGTGGGCCTGGGCCTTTCTCAGAAGCTTTAAATTAAGAATATAATGTATGAAAAAAATTATATTAGACTAAATTTTGATTTATAGTTATTTGAATATTTCTAGATAAAATGATAATGTATTTTAAAGAAATGTTATTTTGGAAGTTAAATAAATCATAATAAGAAAAAAATATCCTATTTTATAATTAAATCGAAGCAGTAAATGAAAAAACAAGGGCCAAATAACTATTTGAATCTCTATGTTTATTGTGAAAAAACGAGGAAGTTTTAGGGCTTTATTAAAATAAATTGATACAAATATAATAAGAGTCGTATAAATTGAAGGAAGTACAACCGGTTGTTAATTAACAATCAATTTACTGTTACAACAAAGTCTAATTAATTATCTCAATGTGGTATTTATTCAACTTCAACATAATCAGCATTCCATTCAAAATGAATAGAAAAATTGGAAGTAAAGAAGGATCTTAAGTGTAATATTGGAATCTTTACATCTCATGATCGACTATGAAAATGTATATTTTCATGGTATGAAATATGAATTTATTATTATGAATGCATAACTTTATGCAGTAAAATTATTTTTTATTTCCATGTAAATGCAATCTACAGCAACATCGATAAAATTGAGTTAACAGGAAATCTTTTAATGTTATTAAAAAGTAAATCATTGGTGATTCAAGGTATATTCAAATACTTCGAGAAGGGTTAATTAAACAAAGAGTTTCGTATCGACAACAATTTATAAGATATTGCCGTTGTTTTGTTAGATTGTCATGATATTGAGAGTTATAG
The DNA here is from genome assembly GCA_026290005.1 of Latrodectus geometricus. NCBI lineage: Eukaryota > Metazoa > Arthropoda > Arachnida > Araneae > Theridiidae > Latrodectus > Latrodectus geometricus. Next base: position 963,047 of record JAPDSC010036855.1, read on the forward strand.
AAAATTTAGTTTCAATTATTAGAATTATCTATTAAAAAAATAAAATTGGACACATTGGAAAATAAAAAAAAAATAATAATAATAAAATTGGGTTGGAAGTCCCCAGTTTTATTTTCCGTAAAATATTCCAATTATTAAACGTCATATTTTATTTATTTCTGAATTAAGCAAATAAGATTTATATCCTATAAAAATTATTAGAAAGAATATAATTATATACTAAACAAAATGCAATTTCATGAACTATACTTAACAGAGTCATGAAAAATTAACAGCCGAAAAAATAATCATGTCTCGAAAAATAATATCATGTTTTGTTAAATAGCGTCGCTTCACATAAAATTAAAAAACAAATTCTGATAAAAGAAATGTTTCAAAAAATGTTCTTGTGATTTTTATATGAAATAATAAGAAATTAAACAAACTAATTTTCACCAACTTTTTTTAATTAAAAATTAAATTCTGTCATTTCATAAAGAATTTTTATATATTCTTATAAATACCTCTAAAAATTATGATGAAGTTTAGCTATTGTAATTTTATATTACTTAATTAATTGATTAAAAAAATTAATTAATTGATTAAAAATATTACAATTCATAGGGGATCAAATTTATCAATTTTCTATGTAATTCATAGTTTATTTATAGGCCAATGAAATAAATATATTTCGGATATTTTCAATAACAAATAAAAATATTTATATAAAAACCTTAAGTCCTGGACTAAAAGTCCAAAACCTTGCGAATCTAACTTAAAAATAGATATTTTTAGAGGCATATTTCTGAATAACACATCTATTTAAAGAAAAAGTGAAGCGACAAGATAAATAAAAAAGTGAAAACGTGGTTAAAGTGGGCGAAAGAAAGAGAAGACCTGAAAAACTTTCTACTAGTCGGGAAAAGATGAAAAAAAATAGCGCTTTTCTGACCGGAAACCAGACCGTTTTCTTAACTCTATTCCTAACAGTATCTGAGCATACACCTAAGAAATGGGTTAGTTTAAAAAAATATTACTGTTTTCCCAAGAGTTCAACGCACAGAAAGGGAAGTTGGACTAATGTCATCAGCCTTTCGTAACGGCAGCTGGTAAACCTAAAGGCTTCCGATCCTCGCAGAAAGCTGTACAGAAAGGCTTGAGTGATAGAAAAAAAGGGGTAAGGATTGCTAAAAAAATGACGCGAAGCCACGGAGCAAAGGGGTAAGCGTTCACTGAACTTGCTTCCACGACCTAGAAGAATAGCGCGTAGCAGTAGAAAGGCAGGGCAGAAAGGGAAATGCCACCGAACTTTTTAACTGCTTTCCCTCATTTTCCAGCATTTTTGAACACCTGTCAAAGGTATTAAAGGGTGAAGACCCCAAAATCAAATATGACTGCAATTTGTATTGTTTTAGCAATTAAGAACAACTTTTCTTCCCGATTCATATTTACTATCGATAATTAATCATAAAAGCAAATAGATGCAAATTTTTGTATATAAGCGTTAAAAATAATTTTCATCACGAATGAAGAAGATAGTGGAATTTCATTTTAAATATCATATTTATGCTTGATAGGTATAAATACTTAAAAACAAAAATTAAGTTATCATTTGACTCTAATGTTTATCCTCATATAAGTTGTTCCTGTTATTTCATTATGCATAATGGAAAATAATTTTATTTTAATTGGAGATAGTGTTCTTTATACCTATAACCATTTGATAATATTAAAAAGAAAAATAATTTAAATTTTGCTTTAAATATTGAATGACTATGTATGAGCTAGTGGAAAGAATATGATTAGTAGCTAAAAATATAATTCCTATTAACAATACTCAAATCCTTACTAATCAATAGTCAAAAATTCCTATTTATGAAAAATTAATTATTATGAAAGTATACGTATATTTTATTAAGATATGAATGTTTTTTGTCACAAGTCTTTGAGACACTCAGTCATTGGAAGTTCATTAAGTTATAATGTTATATTAAGTAAGTATAATTAAGTTTATTAGTTAAGAATAAAATTATTAGAAATATGAGTTGGCAATTTAAATTCACCTTTTAAAAATAATAGAAATATTTATTCTATTGATTTTGTAAAAAAATATAAAACAAATTTTTTTATGAAATTAAGCTGTAAGAGAAAAATAATTTATTTACAATTAAATTAATAGTATTTACTCTTATTATTTTGTTGGAAATTATTCTTGTTTCGCTAATTTTTTGGCGACGTTCCAATAATTTTAACTTCATTTCTTGCTCTTTCTATTAAAAGCCTAGCGAATAGTACTTATGATTTTAAAATTTAAAAAGCGGCGATTTCCAAATAATTTACAAATTAAAAAAATATAGTATTTATAAAAATGCAGTTTATACATAAAATAAGTTTCAGTTAATTTTTAAAGAAAAAAAAAAGTCATGTATTTTAAGCATTGATATTATTTTTAGCATTTGCAAATGACTCTCTTGCATACATACATTAATAAAAATATCCTAGCTTCTTTAAGTTTCATATGATGAATTGTATATAATTTACATTGATATTGATTACTTACATGAGAAGCACAACACAGGTATTTTGAATGTAAAGCACTTTGTGTGTGTCATAGATTTACTACTTATTCTAATATATTTTAAACCCTGTAAAAAATAGATGCTGAAAAATAAAATAGCTAAATTTTAAAGTTTTTTGCTTAAGAACAGTTTAATTTAAAACTGTAGCTTATGAGATACTGCAATGTAATATTCCCAATAAAAGTTCTTAAAATATAAAACTGTGCCTAAAATTCATTAGGGAAGAGCTAGATTTGGACGAATCATCAAGAAAATATAAATGGATATAAAAATATTCCTTCAATTTTGCAGAGAATAATAAACAATTGTACATATAAAAATAGGAAATATAAAAGGCAATAATTAAAAAAAATATTTGAATAAATGTTTTCAAAATAAAGTTTATAAAAGATTTCTTTTAATTGTACTTCAGATTCCAAAAATAGAAGAAACACAGGTTTTGATTTTAAAGTTAATGAAATTGTTTGTTACATTGAATGAAGTATATTAATTCAATAAACTTAATAGTCCTTTTAATTCTGAAAAGTTATTTTATGAGGCAAAATAGTAGAGAATAAAAAATTCTAAATGACTAAGATTTTTTTTTATATTCTTATTTTCTATTTTGTTGGAATTATTATCATCTTGTATTGTTACAATAACGAATATTTTATTGTAAGAATACAAAACCAGTAACTGAAATACAGCTGTTTTATGTCTGATAAAAAATGAAAGTTTTCAATTTGTATTAAATATATGCAAAATATACTAAAAAATAACGTTTTGGAATTCAATATAGTAAACAAAAATCTAAATTTGAACTCTTTTGCAAGTTTACTTGTTCCAGAAACACATTCATATGCTTACAGAGTATAAGAAATATGTACTGAAAAGATATCAGTTTGTTAAATTTAGAAAAAAATTGAGATAAACGTACACAATTAAAAACAGTTAACAATTAATACAACCTTACATAAAAAAAGTTATGAGTTCAATATTTTTCTTTTACGAATTTCAGTAAAAAATAATAAAATATATATTTAAAATCTTATGTAAATGTCTCTTCATTAATACCAGAATATAACTCTCTACGTTTTGTGACTAACACCTAGTTTCCTTAAAATTTTATATTTCTCAAATGAAATAAAAAAAATAGATCGATAAGACTTGAAAAAATACCACATTTTAAATAGCATATTTCAAAGACACAGATCTGTCATTCTATCTAAAGAAATTATTATATACTCATGCTAAAAAATTAAGAATAGTTATTTGAGGGATGAAAAATTGCTTCCAAAGACAAAGAGCAATCATCAGAAAAAATTCTACACACCCCTTTCCGGAATGACCAAAGGCCATCTGTTGTCTTATCAGACAGATGGCAGAGCTACGAGCCAAAAAAAAAAAATTACATTTCTCCGTAGTACTGAACAAATTGTAAAAAAATAAAACTAAAAGGTTTAGAACACTCATTATATTTTCGGCAGTAACTTTATATAAAATTATCCTGTAAGAATATTTTATTCAAGAAAATTAATTCTAAATATAATATAGCAGAGTTACAATTCTAAACTTAAAATTTTTCATTCTACTTAAGTTGAGTAATATGTTTTGCTTCATCACAAATAATTCAGTCATTTAAAGAATACATATTTCAGGGATATTTCAAATGTATGTTATAATTTTCATGTTGGTTATTAAAAATATAATATGAGTAAAATATTTTTGAGTGAAAAGCATATTTTTTCAAAAAAAGATAACAGGTACTTGACTAATGATTAGACAAGTAAATAAGTAGTTTTTGTTTTAGGTGAATAAAGGGTTAATCTTCTAGAAAGACGAATAATGATTTAATATGCATTTTTTAGCATATCTAATCCACTTTTAACATTTGGAAATAGTATTATCTTTTAGGAATTAATATTCTCACATACTGCCTGTGTGAGTTGTATTTAATAAAACAAAAAAGAAATTAGAGTATTGTTTGCTAATTAGAGTCATAGAAAGACAACATCTGGATGTTTATATATTTACAACTAATAAGATTAAAAAATTCTAAATGTACAGTGACTGTGAAGGTGAATCAAGATATACTGAAAAGTTTTAATGATTTACTTAAAATTAAATAATAATTAATTTGATTTTTTGTACATTTTTTTCCATCAAGTCTTACGGATATTATTCAATTTATAAAATTATATCAATTCTTCACAAGAATGTGAGCATCACAGTAACTAAAGCTATTTTTCTTGTGCATTCTGCTTGAATTTATCCTGGAAGGTTGTTATAAAAATATGATAGACAATATCTGTCTTACAATTTTTTTTTAAAATAGGACCAGATAAACTTTATGGATTTCAATTAAGAATAAGAAGTTGTTACATTTTTTTTCATTCGCCAGTATTGCTGTATACATGGTTAGAAATCATATAAAAATACTTAAAAAATAATTATTTAACCCAGAATATAACCTTGGAAATTTTGTAATTTAAGTAGCAAAATTGTTCAATATAAATACATTGCCTAGATTAATCTCGAAAATTCCTACCATATATTTCTCATATAACCCTCATATGGTATTTTTCCTTAATTAGTGTTTTTTTAACTGCAATAATACAATTGATTTTAATTTTGTTACCTAGCTAATAAACCATAGTGGTACTTGTGACAATATATTCTTGACACAATTTATTAAAATATTATTTTGATGCAAAAAATTAAGATTTTTATCTTATTTTTAACACATCTTATTTCTAAGTATATCATCGAAACTTGTTACAAGAAGAAATACTGATAATATCAGTATTTAAAAACATTTTTTTAAGAAAGAATGAAAATTATTTTTTTTTATAAAACGAACAAATTAAGTTACTTAAAATTAATCTCAGAAGTTTTAACATACATTTTTTTCCAAATTTTTCATGCGTTATTTCTTTTTAAATACACAGTTAATCCCTATACTTTTGTCAGCTAATTAATGAAATAACAAATAATATATTTCGTAAAGAATGCTCTTGAGACAAATATATTAATATATTTATTCAAATACATCATTTTGAAGCAAATTCAAGTCTCAAGATAAATAACTGTTTCTTTCTCAGAAAAGTGTTTCCTTATTGAACACTCCTTGAGATAAGCTATCCGTTTGATATCAAAATATTTGTAACAAAATATAAGTATAAGCTCTTAATTCTAAAAAAATTGTTAATTAAATATTTATTTCAAACATAATTTAATATAATATAAGTGAAAAATCTATAATACTGCAGTTATATTAAGATTTATAAACTGTACAACATTTTTAATTTTCATGTAAGTTTTTAGTGGAAAATATAAAATCAATCATTCTTTTATTTCTTTTACTGATTGCATGAAATTTGATTTTTACTTTTAGTTGATAGCAAACATTTATTCGTTTACTTTTTCATTTATTTTTCTGCAATAATAATATTTGAAATATATATATATATATATATATATATATTAAAGTATATATATATATATATATATATATATATATATATATATATATATATACATACATAGATGCATGCATAGCCTTATTTGTAAATTATAGTTATCTTTAAAATAAGAAATTAAATTTACTCTTAGACATATCTTAAATTATAATATATTGAAATAAACACAATGAGAATATCATTAGATTTAATATTTTGATAGTGATGCTTATAAGATCACTGTAAATAAATTAGTAAGTAAATTAAATTAGAAATTTCCTTAAGCAAAATATTTCTGTTGCAGCAATGCATTATGCAAGTGAAATGCAAAAAAAAATTATATTTTAATTTATCAGAGAAATAAATTTTTTTATAAACCAGTTTCACTGTCAAATTTATATTGGAATATAAAATGCTTTTGGCCGTATAAATTTACCGGTATATTTTAAAATTTTGTAAGTATTAAATGTTCCAGATATATGATAATATTACAGTAAAGAAAAATTTGGTTGTGTGTGTGAATAAAGATTCTAATTTTGAAAGAAATAGAGAAAGTTATATATAACAGTGAGTTCTAATGAGAGTTCTAAGAAAATTTACTTTTCTCAAATTTAAGAATCAATAGGATTGATATCGCAGAATATACGAGTATTATCTTATTGATAATATTTATAAACTAAATTAATTTCACCGAATGATAAAGCATCATGATGTGAGAATATCAAAATTAATTCAAAATTTAAATTTCTTTAATGGTTAATTCATTTAGTATATATTTATATAATTTGTTTAAAATATTAACTGTGAAAGCATGCTTGAGCAAGCAACATGCATAAAGCAGTTTCAAGTTTCAGGCAGCATTCGTCATTCATGCATTTTGGCAACTTTCCAAGCTAAAACTGCTTTATCATGCGAGCATAAACACTTACTTGTACCATTAGCATTTCTTGAGAGAATCCTATTGTTTACAGAAGTTCCAGTTGCCACTACAGATGCTTGTAGACCACTAGGCCCTGGACTTGGCCCATGACCAGGCGCAGGGCCCGGCCCTGAGCCTGATCCACTCTCAGATGTTACAGGTACAGGACAAGTATTAATGAACTCCCGAACTGGTTGGTCCATAGACAAATCAATATATATTTCTGCAAAGAGTAATAGCTATGCGTCATGTAATTACTCAATTTAGAAAAATTAAAAGCTGCATTACAGTGACAAAGAATAACAGTAAAGATGCCAAATTAAAATAACAAGCATAAAATATACTGTTTCGATTGTTTTAGTCTTAAACTTGTCCTGTACCATTCAAGAAATAATCTGCTAAATCGGATGATATTCAGTAGTTTGTACAAAAGAGGCAAAAATTCAAGTATTGTAATTATTCTCAAATTGATAATATTTTGCAATAATTTTCAGACGTGTATGAAAAGTTATCCACCATCTCTTCATTTGAATTTCCATATTTTATTTCAAAGCATTATAAGTAAATTTCAAATTATTCAGATTAAAATTATTATTTTAATACCCCAAGTTATTACTAAATTAATACTAAGAAAACGAATAAATTTTTCTCATATATATAATAAAATATTTAACAATAAAAAATCATTTGCATTATACCTTTATTTTAATTTTCATTGACAATTTGATAATAATTATTAATTATTATTTATTTGGAACTATATTCCAAAGAATAACTGCAAGAAAGATAAGTAAATAAAAATTTTTGCTTCTAAATGAATTTAATTGCAAATATAGGATTGAGCGCGCTTATATACCTCTTTTAAGTTCATAAGTAATAAGCCCAAATATGATATACATATCCTTTATAAAAGTATTTTTAATTAATTGAGAAAATATACAAATTGAAAGCTCAAGCAAGAGAGAGAGAGAGAGAGAATCTCTTATATATTGGAATTGAGCTTCACTGTTCTTGTTTTATCAGAATAAATAGAAAAATTTTGTCTTCTTCATTTTTTTGAATTACTTAACAGTGCAAGTGCACTTACTATATAATTAAGTATATCGTTAATATTCAATATTTAAATTGAAAGACGAAAAATTAATTTCAGCAGAGGAATATATTAACACATGGATTTAAGAAATATAAAGAAAGAAACAGAACTAACTATGATGAATTTGAAATCATTGTGCATTCAATCTGAAAGTAAATATATGGCAAACAGCCATTGATGATAGAGATACAAAAAGAGTATTTATAGGAAAAATGCAAAAGAGAGCAACCAGAATAGTCGATTAATTTAACTTAAATAAAATCATAATTTTTCAAACGAGTGTATTTTATACAAAAAAAAAAAATCCTACATATAATAACGTTAAAAAATTTTCTTAGCAAGCTTTTATGCTGCTTTGTTGAAGATTTTAAGTAAACTAACTTTATTCACTGAGAGAAAAAGTAACAAAAACAATGAATCAACTTTGCATTAATTCAGAAAATTTAGGTTACATTTTTTTCAGAAATAATACCTAACTAAAACATTTTACACATAATTACTGTGCTCTTAAAAATAATTGTTCTAAATCGCAATACTGATTGTAACTTTAGACCTCTGATTTAATTATTTTCTTATATTTATGAAAAAGTAATATAAGAACTGTTTAACTTTCTATCAGATAATATTAGCTTTTCCTTGAAAAAGCTCAATTGATCTAAAATATAATAGTGTATACGGGGAAAAATTCGCAAAAATTTATAAATATAATTTGCTATTTAATTAAATGCTATTTAAATTCGTATGTATTTCTATTAAAAAAAGCATCCCTTATATTTTTGTGAGAAGCATTAAGTCATTTTATTTTTAAAAAGAGAGTAAATGTTTAACTTAATGTTAAAAAAGATTGCAAATTTTTAATTAGTTCACAATTAGAAGTTAAGTCACTATTGTAGAGTCTTAAAATTCATAATGGTTTAAGTTCCAGTTCCCATTTTTAATGCAAATAATCTCGTCTTAAGTTACAGATTAGAGCTAATACATTACCCAATTATCCATTATTAGGATTACAGTGTGTCTTACTTTAAGTAGGAAATGAGTGTATTTTATATCTTTTATCTCAAAGAAGTTTATTATAACTAAAGTATACTTTAAAGCTTTACTTTTTTTAGAAAAGAAAATTTGGGCTAATTTATAAAAGACATTTTCTGTCTATGGTTATTTTTTGCTGACATTTATTACATGTGATATAAGACTATTTTTTTTATAATATAATATCTTATTATCTTAATGGATTAGGAATAACTAAAAAGTAATCGATTAATGCGTCATAATATTGTTTTTTATAATAATATATGAGTAACTTTATAATTTACATTCAATATTAATCATTTATTTTTTAAAAAATTAATTTATACAAATTCATATAAAATAATTAAAGGGTACTTGAAAAAAAATCTGTAGGAAAGAAATCAATTAATTTTTAAAACTCTAAAATTAAGAAAAAAAAAACTAATTTAATTTCTTTGTATCAAGGATAATTTTATAGTATAAAAAATATTTTTTCTATGTATCATTACTATTTAACAGAGGAAAAATTTAGTGAAATATATGTCACTGAATTATCATTCTAATATGTTAAAATAATTTAACAGTATATTAAAAAATATTCGAATGTGAGTTATTGAAAATGTTTAGTTAAATTCTGAGATAACGGTCTAATATTTGTAACATAAAAGAAAAAATGTGACTTATTAAAATGAATTTACTAAACATTTACACAAAACCATTGTTTTGTACCTAAATATTACATGTGTAACCTAAATACATCATATAAAATGTAAACATCTTAAAAAAATTTATTAAAAAGGTAATTAAAGTCTACTTACTAAAATTCATAATTTAGAGATAAATTCTTTTTAAATTATCGTTAAAGCAAAATGTGTCACAGATACTGAATAAAAACAGATTTAAAACATATATTGTTCCTTACATGAAATATTTTATATAATATATAGGAGAAATCATTCCATTTATAATTTTATTGCTGAAATGTGAAATTATTCTAACGGCCGGGAATTATATGCGGCGGGAATTGAGGCGGATAAAGTGTAATAAAATACAAAAATAATTTTATTACACTTTATACAAAATTAATTATAAAGTATTCCTAGTTTCAAAATTTAAGGATGTTCGTAATCGAAAACTTATTATCTCAATAAATCCCTTCTATTAATTTCAAGTTAACAAGCTTTGCTGGGAAATATAAAATGAAAATCGGTATTTTAGAATTAATTTGATATAAAGGAATTAAGTTTTTAGTAATTTCCATTTTAAGTTTAAATTAGTGTAATGCATCAAAATGCATTTATAAAAAAGTGCAAAAGGATCATAGTTCCTTAATATATAGCAACTAGTAAGTTATAAAATAAAATTATAGGAATAACATTTTCAGTGAGATAATAATAAACAAAAATTAAAATAATAGATAATAATAATAAACTGGTAAAATAATTAGAAGTTGACAATATTTCTATAGCTGAAAAATTAAAATTCCTCCATAGGGCAAAAAAGGATATTTTATACAGAGGTATTAAGTATAGTTAAAATTATTGCACTTAAGAAAAATAAAAACTATGTGAGTATGATTTATTGTATTTACAAAGATGTAGTTAAATTTTAATTAAAAAGAATTTGCCACAGTTTTACTAAAATTTAGTACATAAATTATCTAATTTAGGAAATTTTCATAAAATTTTCTTTATGGTCATATTTTAATAAATTTTGTGCCATTTTTAATAATTTTATTCATCGAAATAACTATGTTTATATGTTAATATTTTTTAAAATTTTACAAAGAATATTATTTTTTTAATCTAATGAAGGTAATAAAATGTATTAAATTACCTACTTTCAATATAAAAAAACAGGCTTATATACAATATTTAACTTTTTTTTTTAAATTCTGTAGAAGCACACATAATATAATTAATTTTAACATGTATAAAATTTAAGGACCAATTTATATTTAAGATGTAATACATATGTTTTAATTTTTAGACAATATAATTGTCTAAAAATTATTATTTAAAAATATTTATTATTCAAAAATTATTATTTACTAATATTTTCTAAACCATAATTACTAAAAATTATAAATTTTTTAATAATTATTATCAAAATAATAATTATTAAAAAATTATATAATAATTAAAATTTAAGGTCCAATTTATATTTAAGATGTAATACATATGTTTTAATTTTTAGATAGTATAATTGTTTTTGGATACATTTTGCTTTAAAATTTAATTTAGTTTTGCAACTCTTTTGTTTTGATCATAAGATAGATATGGAAAAACTTGTAAAGCAATATAGAAATTTTTTATATTTTAAAATAGAATAAAAATGTAGTTATAAAATTTAAATAATTAAATAATATGAAAAAATGTTAAATATAACTCCTATTTTATTTATAGTAATGAGAATATGTCAAGAATGCCTAAAATTCATTAGTTTTTTGATCAAATGATGTTTCCAGATTCATCCAACAAATTAATTAAATTTTTTTGTAATATAATTACTTGCAGAATTTTAAATTGAGGACATTACACTTAAAAAATAAAGATGAGTTTGAAAAATTTATGTAGAAGAAGAGTAAGTTAATAATCATCATTAATAAAAATGAACCATATATTTAAAAAATCTGAAGATGGAAAATATGAAAAAATTAAAGTAGCTTTAAAATTAAAAATTATTTTTAAGACTTTGCTTTAAACATATGTTCAGTATTCCAGATTTATCTAAAAAATATAGGAAAATTTAAAGCATTAACAGATTACATAATTAATTATTTCATTAATTTGATAAAACTGATTACAAAAAATTTAATTGCAATTTTTATTTTAATATGATTAATGAAATATTTATCATTAAAATAATTACACTAATAACGCAATTAGTTTCAGGAAATATATTGATTTTTCATTTACTAATAATTAATTTCATCTAGTAATATTGCAAACTGATTTAGATGACAAAATCAATATAATATAATATTAAACAGAAATATAAAGAAAATGGAAGCGAAGAAAATAATAATAAAGCAATACAATAAAATGTTTAACATACTGAAAATTTCATTATTTAAGCAATCAATTAATATTTTAGAACCAATGTCCATTCATTCAAATAAAAAATGAAATCCATTTCTAATAATTATTTTATTTTATTTATAAATAGAAATGTGGCCTTTTATGATTTTAAAATGCGAAAGTACTTATCTAATTACATGTTTTTTTAAAAAAAACTTTTCTGGCAAACTATACTTTGTTTTTAGATTGCTATTATTTAATGTAATTAATTGTAATAAAATAACTGATAATTTAGACATTATTTTTTAAAATATTTAGATCTATTACTACAATGCAAACTATATTTGCTCAAAAATTAAATTTAAATTCTACAATATTTTCAGTGTGCATGAATATAAATGCAAAATTGTTTTCCCTATCAAATTTATTGAATTTTATAATATGCCTTAGTTTTTCGAAAACGAGCGCAAGCAAAAGTTTATCAAAAACTACAAAATAAAATGATTTAAAATTTTTTGTTTAAGTTTAAGATCAACCCCTTAAAACTTAATAACCAATGAATCGGTTTTTTTTTAAATAAATGAATATATACATCAATCGTTTAAATAATTCTGATTAATTTTCAATGAAATATACTTGTATTTATTATTTACAGCATGAAAATGCAAAAACATACTCAATATGAAATAACAATGTAGCTAGTAACCTATAGGTTGGCAAAATTAATTTAATACAAGCAAATAACTGTAACACTTCATAAAAAAAGTAGTAAATGAAAGTTTTTGAGGGAAAGAATAGAATATAAATTACTTTTCCAGAAATATATGCGTTTTGGTAACGAAATGTAAATATATTCTATGTTGCAATATATTATTGTATCTCTGTGTAGTTTTAAAAACAAGTAAAAATTTTATCATATGTAATTGATTTTTAATCTTTACATATTTTGTTTCCATATATATGTGTATGGAAAGATTCTCGTGTAATAATAATTTAATAGCAGATTTTTATCTAATTAATTCCAGTAAATTTATAAATTTTTATTTAAAGAATATGATATAGGGGCAGAAAAACATGAAATGTTATGTTTAATTTATTATTTAAATATTTAAAAATTTTTGAATATTGAAACCACAAAGTAAACAATTACATAAAATATTTCATTAAAGATCTTATATATTAATTGTGAAATATTTAATTAATAGTATTAGTATACACGTTAAGAATTACTTTTATGACCTTGCACTAAATTAGCATTTACGCAATAAAAATAAAATTAATATCATAGCGTGGGATTTATATTATTGAAACGTTATTGTATTAACAATTGGATTAACAAGTTCAACAAATTTAAGAAATTAAATAAAGTAATCAGATTAATATAATAATATTTAAAAGTAAAAAAGTCTTATAACTTATTTCACATTTGTTACGCATAGGGATGTAAGAACTTTCTATTGACAATAAGGAAAATTTTGCATGCCAGGTTTGAAATGTTAGGAATTCAATCAAAAATAATGCAAATATTTTTTAAAAATAATTGATTCAAAAATTTTTTTTTGATTTAGTGATTTGAGTAACCTTAAAAAAATTATAGCTATAAGAGTAGGAATAAAATATAAAAGAAATTAACATATATATATGCATATATTTTTTAAATATATAAATAATAATTGTGTCATGTAAATTAAATTAATAACATAAACTAAATCATGTTAGTTTAAATTTATTTACATGACAGTCATCTCTCATCTCATAGCATAAAAATAAAATTATACACTGATGTAATTTTTTGCATACAAATACTTCTATTTTTCTAAAATTAAGCTAACAAATATTTATTTGCAATTTATATTTAAATTTTCTGCTTATACATATACATTTTTTTCTTTTCCTTTGCTTTTAAGATTTCTTTTATACTTTAACGAAAAGCAATATTTTTCTGTTTCGATTTTGTTTTTAATAAAACTGATTTATGGATTAAGAAAATGATTGAGTAAAGTTGTACTTTTATCCTTTTATTCCATTGTTATTTTTTAATTGATTAATTTTTTAATTATAAATATTTTTATCTCTAATTAACCCTTTGAGTACTGAATTATTTGAAGATTGTTTTGTAATGAAGTAAGCAGATGGCGAATCTCCCTCTTCAAATGTACCTAAAGGGTTAATAGTAGTTAAATTAAAATAAATTAGTATCTATTTTTAAATAAAGATTGCAAATGAAATAAATAGCACCCATAAAATGTTTTATTTTAAAAGTACTCAAAGGGTTAATAGTTGTTAAATTAAAATAAATTAGTATTTATTTTTAATTAAAGATAGGAAATGAAATAAATAGCATCCATAAAATGTTATATTTTAAAAGTACCC
>JAPDSC010036855.1:977464-988645 GCA_026290005.1 Latrodectus geometricus
GATTGCAAATGAAATAAATAGCATCCATAAAATGTTATATTTTAAAATTAAGTAAAAAAAATTAATCATGATGCTAAAATAAAATGAGATAAAGGCAAACAAAGTTTCATAATTTTGTTATTACATTAAACCTCTTTGTTAGCAGAAAGGATAAGCTTTATGAATTCATGTTATCTTGGAACAAATTGAATTAAATAAAATTATTTAAACACACACACACAAACACTTAGGCTGTTAACTTACGTTTTTTTCCAAATAGAAATGCTCACTCAGTCCGTATCATCTCTCCAAAAATAATCTAGTTAACTAATTTTATACCAGCACGAATATAATGACAATATTCTTATAATATATTTAACAGTGATTATACATTTTTTGACTGGCATTAAGTAATTAATTAACTGATGTAGTAACTACTTTATTGATGATAAAGTGGATGATAATTTATGTCATTTCTCACAATTGAAATATTCTACTATGTGAATAGCACGAATGTATAAAATCATTTTTTGTAAATGTTTTAATGCAATGATAACACATTTCCGGCTCAGATTTTTTTAATAGAATAGAAAATTTTGAATGCTGAATGAATTATATTCTTCGCGAGTATGGTTTGTTTATATAAACTATGTACATTAAATGTTATATTCATAATAGCATAATTCACGAACAAAATGTTGATTGTTACAAAATACTTTTTTTTTAAAAAATATTTTCATGAAATGTGTTGAATAAAGACAAGGATACAAAACACAATGAATGAATTTTTGTTTTGTTTTGTTCACAGCTATTTATCTCGATTAAAAAAAGAAATATGAGAAATACAAATACATGGGTATATTAATCCCACTTTATACTTATTTTTAAAACTTCTTTAAAATATGTAATAGCAAATGTTTTTTTTTATGTTTATATACTTTAGGATAATTTCCTTTAAAAACTAACAATATTTCTGGGGAATACGTTTTTACATAAAAAGCAGAAAAGTACGGCTTAAAATGAAAATGAACTGAATCTTTTTTGAATCAATTGAATTTATCAATTAATTGTTTTACATATAGTTATAATGCATACAAACAAAATTATGCGCATTCTTTAAACATAAAGTTTAAATAAATATTATTGAAATTAAGAATTTCTAATTGTAATGAGAAAGGCACTTAAGAGAGAAGAATGTTTGAATTATTTTTATTTAAGTGTCATCAGTTATTTCTCTTCATAATGAGCATGCGCATTACAAGAACTTTGATTTATTTCAATGCAATCATAAAATGCTTAGGCAAATATAAAAGTAAATTTACTTTAAAATAATTCTGATAGTTTCAGTAATTTCAGTTCAAATAAGGAATTCCAAATGTAAATGCATGATACTTGAAACATCCTGATTAATCTCATGTATAAAAAACAGTTAAAGCACAGAAAATTTAAAAATAATTTTAAAGAAATAAAATTAATCTTTTTAATTTATAAAAAATTTAATAATTAATTTGAAAACTAAATGTAATGGAAAGGCACTTTCTCACAATAATTGATATTAAATTTTATTTTTATTTATAATCGAACAGCTTTATCATAATACCTGACAATAAAATTTAAATTTGATCTGTTTTAATTTCCCATACAAATGAATTTAACATTTTAAATAATATAATTCAGACAAAGTAATTTAAATTACTAAAAACTATTCAATATTATTTAGTTATTAATTTGAAAATTTTCTGATTTAGTATTTAATTTTACTTATCAGGCTTCTAAAAAAACAAATTTTCATACTAAATTAATATTAAAATGTAAAAATATTTTGTTTTAAAGATCAGATTCTATGCATGAATTTATTTTTAATGGACTATATTAAGTGGAAAGTGTTTTTATGAAATTTACCATTAATTTGTAAGATTAAGCCAGAAGTTAAAACATTTTATTGTCTTTTACATTCATAAGATTTTTGAAATTGTATTTTAAATAGATAAAATAATAATTTTTATTGAAATTTGCTTGATTGCATCTATATTCTTATAAACTATTATTTAAATTAATAGAATCATATTCTATATATCTTCCTGTGTAGAATCATATTAAAAAGTATCAAGTTCATTGATTAAAACATAAATAATTATTTTAGAAATTTAGACTCAATATTGAACCATTAAGCTTAATGATACATAAAAATTAAATTAATATAATTTGTTTATTAAATAATGTAAGAATAATAAATAATGACACATATTATTTCGAATTTCATGGTAAGTTTTTAAAATTGCAAAACCCCATATTTGGTTAATACTTAGTTTTTATTTTTTTTATTTTACGATTTGATTACAAAAGTATATTAAATTTAAATTTATAAAGGCAGTGAATAGATTTTATGTCATTACATTTCTGAAGTAATGAGTTTATTGAAATTTTATATTTATACTTACTATATATAAAAATTTTTTCATGTATAATTTCTTAAATCAATTTCATGTTCTTTTTTCTTTAATATTATATATTGATGAATGCATTATATTTTCAAACTTTTTTAATGATTTTAACAAAATAATTATAGGGAAAACTAATTATATTAGTGAATTAATATTTATAGTAAACAAACAATTAACAATATTTTAAATATGTAAATGTCAAGTAAGCCTTTAACTTTATTTCAAGATATGATACCGATTATTTTAAATATCAGTGAAAATAATTCGTTTAATATTTAATTTAAAGTAAGTTATGTATCAATTATACACCACATGTTTAATTTTATATGGATAAATTTCAGAGAATAATTTTTTTTTCTTTATTTGATTTTATATATCAGTGTGCATTCCTCATTTTAGTTCAATGGATAATTTTAAATATTAAATGTAATATTCAATTAAGAGATACTTAAAAAAGACACAACTCTTTTGTTATTAAGTATAACAATTAGTATAATTGCAGTTTTATAACATGCAGGATTAATTTTGTATTTTTAAAAGTAAATTTTAATTTTTAAATTCTGCACAATATTTTATCTTTCGGACTATTACGATTTGAATGTTTATAAATGGTACCATTTTTTTTAACGTGATCTTTTCTTGCATGCCTTTGTTTTCGAAAAAAATGTAAAGTATTTGTTAAAAATATATTGTTTTGTAAAAAATTGTTTTGTAAAAATTGTTAAAAATATGAATTCACTTATATTAGTAGAAAAGAGAGATTGAGAATATTATTTTATTAAGAAAGTGTTAGATAAGTTTATAAAGTTAAATGTATAATTTGCGAATTAATTAACACTGCGAATTAACTCTAATAATAATTTTATTTCATAATAATTTTTTAAAGTGACCATAAAATAAAATGTTACAATATAATTAAACATTTCTGTCAAATTAATTATTTTAGAAACATTTGAATAACATTATCTTAGACTAAATATCATATTTTTATTTTGTCATTTTCTCAAGAAAAATTTTTTTAGCAAATAATATTAATTTAAGTTAAAATAGTAGAAGTTACTACGGTTAATAAAAAACATAATGCTTATTTTAATAATTAATTATCATTTAATATAGTTAACAATAGGGATTTTTAAGAAATAACTTTTATACTTGCAATTCTAAATATGCGAATAATCAAAGAATATCTTAATAATTTATAGTTAATTTTTATTAAAAAATCATTAGCTAGTCATTAATTTTTTTTTGTAAATCATATTTTGATATAATCTAAATCAAGGAAAATAGCTTTAATACAAAATTATTTATAGTTCATTTTTTAATATAAAAACACAATTTATAAGGGAATTTTCATAAATGTGATTCATTTTATAGATAGAATTATTAAAAAATTCATTTATAAGAGTTGAATTTCATTTAAAAAAAAGAATATTTTTGTGTATTTAATTTCTTTAAAAAACATGTGATAAACATTGTTAATAGACTGTAAAATAAAAGTTAAAATGAATTTAACTTTTTATACTTGTTTTGAATTTAACAACAATACATATTAATAACGAAATTTGAAGTAATTTTTCCTTTAATTTTTTTAAAACTTTTACTGATTTCCGATCCTTTTTCATAAACAATATTAAATTAGATGTGAAAATTTTTAAAAATTGTACACACTTATTATTTTTAATGGAAATAAACTTTTATTTTTTAAGCATGTACTATTAATAGATTTATTAAAACTTGTATGTAAAAAGAATATATGGTCTTTAATAAAAACAAAAAGTTAGAAAGTAAAATTGCCCAATTTGTTCTCATTTGAAAACAAAAATGCTACTCAAATGCCAGTATATAGGTGCTTATAATTATTTATACATATTAATATCTTACCGAAAATTCATAAAACAATCAAAATTGTTTTTATTATATATTTCAAGTTTTTTAATTCTTATTATTTTTTATAAAAGTATTAAAAACTAAAATTCTATAAACAATTAAAAAACGGTTTATCAAAATAATTTAGAGCATAAAAATTCAAAGATAATTATCTAAAAAATCTTTATTTTAAACTGAATGTAAAACTTAAAAAAAAAATCTGAATTTAGCTCTATCAATTTAAAATACAAAAAATTTTTGTGCGGATATTTTAATAATTAGTTACTGTATCACGTAGTGCACTATAAGTGCACTTACAAATTATGTTGTAAATTCATGAAGGGCTTTTTATGTAAAAAAAAAAAAATTAAAGTACAAAAGAATTTACTTACTGAATCGTGCGTCAACTGACAATGGTGTTTAATAAATTAAACATATCCACTGTGTCATCCTAGTTTGATTTTATATGGCCAGGAAAAGTTATCTACATCATATAAGGATAATTATAAGCTAAAAGAAAAAGAAGAAATATCTTAATCACGTGAACAAACAATGCATCGGTATTTAACATTAAAATTCATTGATGTTAAAATAAAAAAAAGAATGCATATTTTATATTCAAAAAACATATATGGAAAACATAATTTAGACCAAAAACATGATTAAAAATATTAAAAAATGTAAAAACAGTAAAATTAGATGCAAAAATATAAATTGCAATAATATTTAATTTCTTTTTAAATATATAAATCATTTTGCTTTATTAATCATAATTTTAAGTAATGATTATAATATCCGCAAAAGTAAACAAATATTGCATTTCAGAATTAAATATCGCATTCATATTAAAAATCTTATGAAGAATCAAATTAAAAAGTTTTGAAAATAAAATGAATGTATAATGCCTAAGCAATTGACTTTCAAATATATTAAGTTCCTTATAATAAATTTAAGAAATAATTAAAGTAATTATTAAAAAAATACAGGAATATACATAAAGCGTACTGCACGTTTAAAAACATTTTGCTATTAATTTATCATCAAATGAATTATGTGATCAAAAGTAAACATAAAATTATATTTTAAAAATCTTACAATGTTCCAATATAAATTCCGGAAATCTATTCTTAAATATATTGTGTATTAAGTTTATAAAATATTCATATTTAATAAAAGAAATAATAATAATATTAAATCATAATCATTATGATGCTATGATAATTGCAAGAAATTTATAAACAAACACAGTAGTCTGCTTACCAGAGCAGACGACATATTAATCCGAAACTACCGAGAATCTAAATCTTGGCGGCAAAGTGCTTCTGATGACCGGCAAGAAAAACTTGCGCCTCACTCAGCCGCGATCATAAGCTAAATACTAATTCTGCCAGTTCGAAGAAACACAAGCCTTTTGGCGAGAGAAAATTTAGCTGGGGCGATTTTTTGTCACCAGAACTGAGTGTATCCCTCCGCTGCGCGCGTGTGTCTGCCTGAAAAACGAAATCGATACGTCGTGGCACACACCACCACAGTGACGACATCTTCCGTCGCTTGAGAAGAAAACTTTCTAGCGCTCCAACAAGCACCATTTATGTCCACCATAATTGACCACAATTTGCAAAGTAGATAGCGTAAAATTTTTTGACATAAAAAAAAATAAACAAATAAATAAATGAATAACGTAATCACGAAGGACGATATGCAATCACTTTATAATTCAACAATGCAAAAGAAATATACTACGTCACTTTTTGAAGTAAAAATTGCTCGTATTTTACACATAATTTGAAACTTAAATTAAATTTCCCGCCTAAAAATGCTGGTTTGACAGTTTTAGCTTAGAAAGAGGTTCTCGTGCAAGCAAAGGATTTCTTAACCCTTTCGCTCCTTTAACGAGCTGTCTCCTTCAAGTTCGTAAATAGAAGCGTAAAGGCGAAATAATTTCGGTGTGTAAAAAAAAAATAAATAAAAAAATTTTCAACATAACTTAACCCTTTTTTGAAACTATAAGAAATTTTCCAATTTCTTATAAAAAATTTAAAGTATCGAAAGAATTATATTTCTGAAATATAGCAAAATACTTTTTAGGTCAAAAATTTTTTTGTTTTTTTTTCTCATGCATGTGTAATTTATAAAAGTATAAAAAATATATCAGTGTTGTGTAGACTAGCTCACTTACCGTGGAAGTCCAAGAAAACACGTCTATAACAATCTCACGTCGCAGCTCTTATGATATACATACTAAAGAACGCATCGACTTGTGGGTCTAACCCCAGGACAGGGGCACCAAAGGGTGGGGGATGATTGTTGTCGTCAGCTGTCCATATAAGGGGGGAGGAAACAGTGCGTCACGGAGAGTCTCCCACCCCTGATTGGTTGCCTTACACTACGTGCTGGGTGTTTCTCTGGGTAGAGCGGCTAATGATGACGTAGCTCACCCTGAAGGGCGGGGGATAAGAACTGGTAGGGCTGCCACCCGGGCTGCCCTACTACGATACCAAAGTAAAGCAAGAACTGTGTACTTCTACGGGGAGCGTAGGCGAGCAAGAACTGTTTCACTGCGCACTTTGAACGCTTCTTCTAGCAGATAAAAAATATTGGCGCTAAGTTGGCTCTTGAAAAGGTAAATGCTCGCTTTTTTGGCTGCAAGAAATAATTTTAACCATTTTCTTTCTCGTACGGGGTAGGGGGGTGCGTATAGGTATTTATTTTTATCTTTCCAAGCTATTTTTAAATCATGTAACACTTTTCTTGCGTTTTTTTTATTTCTACAGTAAAACAATGTGCTCACATCTTAGTAATATTATTTACTACATTTAAAATAAAAATGATTAAAAATTAATTTTATTTATAAGGAGACTTAAGTGCCGAATATTTTACACACAGGGTGGAAAAAAAAAGTTTTTCCATTTTCTTTTTCCATAACATCTTTTTTCTACTTTGATTATTTATAATTTTTTTTCTTTTGCTAGTTTTTTCTTATAAACATTGAAATTTTCAATAACATACTAACAAAATAATATTAGATCGCAAATACACTCATAAAAGCCAGATAATTTTCGATACAGTTTTTGAATTATTATTATTATTATTTTTTTTTTTTTTTAGAATTTCTTTACAATTTTTAAGCTATTTTTACGAATATTTAAGGATAACTGAACTCCTGTATTGGAAATAAGTTGAAAATGAAATTTAGAAAATTGTTTTTTTTTTTTATCACACTCACAAAAAAATACAAAAATTGTGAACAGTTACTAATTTTTCATATCTTTTTTTTTTTTAAGTCATACACAAATTTCCTCGTAACGTTCAATCCTCTGAAGAAAAATTAATTGAAAGGTAACACATTGGCGAAATAGCAATAACATTAAATTCAGTATGGATTGATACAAGAAAATTCTATTTTGTTCCTAATTTAACAGAACACGCGCACACACAACAGTTTTCCCAACTCATACTTAACGTTATAATATTCATAAAAACGGTAATTTTTTCTCAGTAAAACAGTATTTTAACAATATTATGCAAAAAAATACTAACACTTAAATATATTTTGATAACATGTTAAAGTTTGTTTTAACAGTAATGTTCTTCACATAACTCTTCTCGAGAATGTGAAATATTAATTTTTTTTTTCAAACTGATGACATTTAAAGTAAACCTAATGTTATAAGTTAAATATTCTTTCAACTGAAATGAAAACTCCCTGCATTTGAGCTATTAATTTACTGGAATTCGTATCTTGTTTGAAAATTCAACTTATAGATTTTACTGTAGAACAATCTCTTTATTAATTAAATTTTTGGAAATTTCTGATCAAATATTTAAAAATCATCTCAAGAATATTATATTTTCATTCGTATTAAAAATTTTACTTAAGTCTATGACAGGATTCATTTGTAAATAAAATATTTATTTTATATTGTTTGAGGTTTCATTAAAATTAAATTACTTTTTTTTTATTAACGCTTAATAGATGAAAGCGTTACCAAAATTTGTACAATATATCATTTTAACACTGAAAAAGTTTTATCATTTGAGTAAAACTATTATCAAAAAAATATTACTTTAAATGGAAATACGACGTCATTTATTTGTTTATTTTGTACTCAATAGATAAAATCAGGAAAAGTTTTGCTACATTCCTTATAAATTATATACCATATTTGAAAGATAAATCATCAATGCTCAAGAGTTATAATTTTAAAATTTTAGATTGCTTACAATATTTACAATCTCTTAGCTCTATTTCCAAATATTCGAAGATATTTTATCTTTTCAAATAATATCTAAGTTAAATATCTCTTAAAGAAGTTAAAACTTATTAAGTAAACATATAAAAGAAATTCGAAGTTGACCATTTAAGAATTTATAAAAAAAAATCTCGTAATTATCTATAGCAAAAATTAATAAAGAATACATTACATATGTATTATTTAAATAAAAACAATTATACCATGTTAAATACAGATTTTTTTGAAAAACTAATCACAGTTTGAAATATAATCTGCATCAATAAATCTGAAAATCTATATAAATAATATAAAAAATAATATTAATAAAAAATTTACTCTGTTTCCCCCCCCCCAAAGTCTACTTTATTTATCTTCTTTCCATAATAAATTCGACAGAAAAACCAAGGAAATATTTTAAAAATTAATACATAGTTTAGAAAAAACAACAAAATAATAATAATCCTGAAATGATTCTTGAATCTGAAGAATTCAAAATTAACACTCGTAAATAATTTCAAATATTTCTTCCACTTATGTTTTTAAAACACATTTAATTTATTAATATAATTCTTATATTTTTTTATTCCAAACATTATAATTTTTTGATGGATTGAAAAATCAATTATATGTTTTTCATTAGATAAGAGCAATCTATTTTAATAAAAAAAATCTAGTGTATCAGGAAATTACCAATAATTGTCCGAGGAAAATTATGCAACTTATTTGCTGCAAATATACAATACTATTAACCTAAAAACAAATTTATCCCTTAATTTCTTGATTTCTTTCTTCATCATATAATTGCTCTCAAATATTTAGGAAATTTAAAATTTATAAACGCATTCTCTTGATTTTTTTTTTACGAAAGATTTCTGATTTCTTAAAATGTCAGGTTAAAAGAATTACATGATATTTAAAAAATAATAAAATTATTTCATAATGACAATTTCTCTCTATTATTGAAAGCCAAGGTGTTTGCACATCACTTACTTTCAACTCTGTGCACTTTCAGGAAATAAAATATCGCATCAAATTAAGGCATGTATTATAGCTATTATTAAAACTTTTAAGAGTCACTTAAGAGTTTTAATGATATATATAACAATTAGAATTTACAAAAGAACTAGAAGCAAAAATTATTTCTCACTATTGATACAAAATAATTTTTTAACAGTATTCTTTATAAAACTCCTAATTAAATTATCTGATTCCTTATATTAACAGTTCATTCCTTTTTTTTTTTTTTAACAAATAAACGAAATGAATCATCATATCTTTATATAAAGTAATAAATGATTTGATCAAAAACATTGAGGAATTTTAAAAGAATTTAAAACGATTTTGGTGTGAAAGAAATAAGTATAAGAAATATGCTTTTAAGGCTCCTGAAAGGAGGTCCATTTCTTTTGCATTCATTACTGTCTTGAACTAATGATTCTCATAATACCAAATATAACATCATATTTATCAGTGGTACATTTCTAATTATGTAACATTTTCAATAAAATTTGGGTTTTTTATTTCATTTATGTGTTCATGAAGCTAATAAATAATTGAAGTCTTCGATTTGCATGCATATATAATAATTAAAATTTATTTTGCAAAAATAGCTGATTGCTAAAAAAAGTAAAAAATTTAATCTCATAAGACATTTTTATTAGATTTAATTAAATCATTCAAATAACATTGAATTAAATCATATTTGGAATTTAAAGGTCTGGGAACGTGTTTTACCCGGGTATAACCTTTTACAGTTAAAAATGTTTGCTTATATTAAACACATTGCAATTAACAGAAATAGTCAGTACTTCATCTTCTTATAAATATGTATATAATTCTACTTCTTGTATTCTGATTATAAAATTTGTAGGAAAACCAATAAAACAAAGGAATGGATGAACTGATTTAGTTTATGAAAATAAGATTTAAGAAAAAGTGCTATTTGGAATAATACAACTTTGTAAAATAATTATCATTGAGATTTCAATGGTTTGATCGTGAGCGAATTTGCTTAAAAATATTTTTCCCTTTAATTTCCAATCATTTATGTTATTCACTGTACGTGATATTAAATTTAATTAGAAAAAGAATTTCTTTGCTGTCTACATGTTGCCTAAATTATATAATTGAGATTTTCTGCTTCATAAATTCAATTAATATTACCAAAAAGCACGCCCACTTTTTTTTTTCCTTATAGTAAATTAGAATCTTAAACGTTATCATCTTGCATTATAAAAAGATATTTTCGAAGAATGTGTTCCATTTGAAAACAAAAAAATGTCATCACAGTAAATAAAAGCCGATTAAAGGTACAATAAAAGCAAAACTATATACTTAAAGAAAAATTATTATGCTGAAACATATCTGCTTTTATTATAACTCACAATGATATAAATTTAGATCGTACTTGGGCTATAGCAAATAATCTTATAAATCATGAAGCTTTTTTCTGGATACTTAATTTTCATTGGTTGAAAAGGTATTTTTCATGTTGGCATTTTAGCTGTGACATTTTTATGTCATATTCAATAAGTTCTTTCCAAATACTAACTTCATAAAATCAACATGCTTATCATTGTATAAAATCATCAAATACCTTCCACTGTATAAAATCAACATGCTTAATTTAAAAATGAATCAAATTTTATACAGTTTAA
>JAPDSC010036855.1:988655-1005382 GCA_026290005.1 Latrodectus geometricus
AATTTATGCCATTTTAAACAAATAGAATTATAAAACTTAACTAAACAACAAAACTCTATATTTTTTCAATATAAGTAATATTTTAACATAAGTTATCATTTTTTTAACTCTCAGGTTTTTTAGATTTTTTTCACTGTTATATATTTTATAAGTTACGGATTTGCGTCCTTTGAGCTATTATTCAATACAAATATTTACAGGGTAAACATTGAAAAAATACTGGTAATAAAAAAATACAATTCTTAAAATTTTATGCATGAAACGATATAATTTATAGAATTATTAAATATTGTTATAGTTAAATATTGTTATAGTTGTTATAGTTCCTAAAATAGAATTAAACTATAATTTGATGAAAATTCATAATTTTTGTAAATTTAATTTTAAAATTTCTTTGTATGAATATAAAAAGAGTAAAAGAACGAAATAAAAAAGGTATTTTTTTATTATTTAGAAATATGGGTACGAAATGGTATTAAAGTATCATGGTTTTTTATAATTCTTCAATCAACTACACAGCTTATTTAGCTATTGCGTTCGTTAAAATAAGAAATTTTTGGGCATTTGAATTGTTTTACTTTTTCAAGCCTTTACCTACTTAAATTTTCATGCTGATGGTACATGAATACAAGTGAATAATAATTAATTTTAATCGGTAAATTATAGCTTAATTTTTTAAATAATGAAATTAATTTTTAAAGTAATAAAATTCCAAGAATTATATTTCTTTTGAATTTTTATTATATCTAATATAAAGAAAAATTTTTCTAAATAAAAAAGTAAAAAAAATAATAAAGCATATTGGCACAAATATTAAAACAGAAAATTTGGTTTAATATTATAACTCCTTGAAAAATGGCGATTTTAAAGGAACGAGTTTATGCTTTAGTAACAAAATTCATTTTAGTGAAACGGAATTGAAAGCTCGTTAACATTATAAAAATACATTCGCCAAGAAAAATTGTTGTGTGAAAAATCCTCTTAACCACCGTTTGATCTATACATAATCAACTATCTAAATTAAAAAATTTGCCTTGAAATATGTAATAACTAATAAAACTTTTTGAGTACAGAGGTAAGTATAACTTATCAGAGAAATGAATTAAAATGCAAGAGAAAATGGATCATTTATGAGAAACAAGAGGAAGAAGGGTTACCAGAAAAAGTCTAATGCACGACAAAGATGTTTTCTACTTTACAAAGAATAGAGATTGGGGAGTGAACCACCTGCCACTTTTTTTTTTCATTTTTTAACTTTATGAAAGAATAAGATCTCAAGATTTGATTTTAGACCATCACGCTACTCTTAAAAGAAGATAATTTATTTTTAACAACGACATAGAATATTTAATGAAAAGTCATTGTATTTAAGGAAAATTTAAAAGTAAAACAAAGTCAAAATTATCTTCCCTAATTAATGTGAGAGATTTTCACTGTATTTTTAAATGCGATAACTAAACAACAACAACATAAAAATTCTACATACCCTCCTATATGTCATCCCCAATCATTATGGTCACTTATAAATACATCCAAAGTGTAATACTTTGAGTCAAATACTTTGAGACAAAGTGTTGAGAATAATGAGTATGAATAATGAGAACACTGTTTAATTATCCTTTTGAAATTAATTTGATACTTTTTATACTTAAAATTACCTATGACATTCATCCTAATTTTTTAAGGTTAATATTTCAATATAACTTAAAAATATATGAGAATCATAAATAATACAGTTATCAAAGGTTATTTAAAACAGAATAAACAAACATTATACACAGGTAAAATATGATATACATTCTACAGGAAAAATTGCTTGTTACATAAATTAAGAGAAGAAATTAAAAAAAATCAAACTATCTAACTGTGAGTAATGTAAATAACCTAATGTAACTAACCTATGAAACTAAACTAATATAACTAATGAAACTAAACTAATGTAACTAACCTATTTTTATTATAGATAAAATTGATAGAAAACGCTTATATCTTAAATTGGAATATTATGATTAATTTGTACTAATTTCAAAGAAAATTAATAATAGTAGATTTTAATAAAACTTCCAACATTTTGAAAGATTAAAAGCAATAATACTTTCTTTTTTGTTTAAAATTGAAATTACTAATTAATAAATTAGGTGATAAAAATAATTTTTTTAAAATTTCTTTGTAATATTTTAATTTTAATAAGCAGTTTAGATCTTTTTAAAATTTTGAAATATCAATTATTTAATGTATGCAAAACGTTGCTAAAAATTACAAAAACATTAGATTAATAGGTGACTTTAAAACATGCTTCAAACACTGTGCTCCAATATTTGCCCCTTATGGTAATTGTTATGTTCTATAAGAATGTACTTTTTTTTACTATATACTTATACAAGCTCTCATTAAACTCATTTAAAATAATATGAATAAAAACAATTTTGTCTCGCATGTTCTATGAAAAATAAGCTTAGTAACAATGTATTTTCTCTTCGTAAAAGACATGTAATTTAAGTAATATGCTTAAAAATATCTTAAGTTAATTGTAAGTTAAATTTACAAGGAATTATATACATACATATATATGTATATATATATATTTATTTATCTATTAAAGAAAATTTTTAATTTTAAGAAAATAAGTTCATCTTAAGTTGGAAAAATGTATTAAAGAAAACAACAAGGTGATCGAATTGATTTGAATACATCATTTTTTAATTTAAGGCATATCATATTTTTATTCTGCTTTTTATTGATTATTTAATGAAATTAAAAATAATTTATTTTATAATTTATTTAGAAATTAAATTATAGAAGTATGGAAGATAAAACAACCTAGTAGATAAGAACAATTTTCTTAAAAATAGAAAAATTAAAAAAAAAAAAATCACGAATTCAGATTTAAAACTGTTAATTCCATCATGAATCTTATACATACGTACATAAGTTATGATACGTCTGGATTTCAGCTACTTTACTTTGTGCTTGTAATTATTATATCGAACATGGATTAAATCAAATATTTTTTTAACTTCTCAAATAAACATTATAAATCAAAAATGTAGTATTTGAAAAGGCTTCTCAATTTGTATTAGTTTAAAGGAAAATATTTACCCGCTGATAAAAACTTTTGAGTTCTCTTATTTAATTTAACTGTCAATTCCTTTACGTCAACTATTTCATGTATTTAAATAAACACAAGTTGAGACAAGATTATCCAACCCAATATTAGACTTTAAATATGGATTTACCAAATTTAATTATCATAAAATAATATATATTGAGAATATTTAATGTAATTTTGTTATTTATTATATCACTAATGTCATGAGCTATTTATATCTCTTAATATAAGCTCAAAATAAGAGTATTTAAAGGAGAATAAATGAGATCCTTAATAACATTTTTATCTTTATTGATTTCATATTAATAATTTTTTCATTATAATACAATAGATAAATTATCGCTCAGATAAAATATTAATTTTAGATTTGACTCAACTCTAAAGTAAAAAAAAATCTTTATATTGAAAAGAGTTATATTTACTTTTGAATTAAAATTAAAAAAAAAATTAAGACCAATAAAAAACTGTCCTATTGTGAAAATCACATATATAGTATTCATGTTGAATACTTAACATTTTCTTATATGCACTATAAAATATACATTTTAATGCTTCTATAGAATATAATAAATGAATTGTGAAAGTAAAAGAAAGCATACTTAATTTTAATGCGTTAATTTAACAATAATCAAAGTTCTTAATAATTCAATAAGAATTTTTTGATGTTTTAAAAAACAATTTTAAAGAACCAGCACGAAATGAAGATTTCTATAATTTATCTTATACTTTATTAATTAAAAATCTAAAACACGCTGCTTTTTAGAAGTACTATATAGAACTACAGATAACGTTTGTGACAAAATTTCTACAAAGCATGAACAAAATTCGTTTGCTTAGTCTAAAAAAGTTAGTTAGTAAAAAGTTAAATCCTTAAAAGTAAAGGGGCAGAATTGAAAGTTAAATCCTATGCTTAAAGCATTGACAAAATTTCCTCTACAACATGGGAAAATTCCACTCAAGACTTTTGTTTATTCTTTAAATCAGAAAAAAATTCGTTTGTCCATGTTTTATAAAAGCTCAAAAGTTTCAAAAATATTTTTGTGTTACTTTGTTAATTGTTTAAATGAAGATGTGACTAATAAATTAAAAAAATGTACTCTTCAAAACAACGAAAGAATAACGGAATACATTTTCAGCAAAGACAACTGATGAAGAAAAAACATGATTGAATTAATGATAAAAGAACATAATTGAATTAAGAAATACTTAGAATATTAAGAACATTTACAATGTAAAAATACTTATAATGTTATTTAAGTAAAAATCAAAGGTATTCCTCCGAATTTTTAAGCTATATATCTTCTCCAAAAGGTACCTATTTCCACGAGAATTAAGAGGTTAAGAGGGATTTTGAAATACAAAAGAATTTTCTTAATTTTATGTTTCAAAACTATATTTTTAATCACACATGCACACATTCACATATATATGGATGTGTATATATAAATATATACATACATTCATATCTGTAAGTATGTACGTATGAAATCATATTCTGTCATATATCTGTGTTTATGTAAGTGAAATCAGCTGTACATATATTTTTAAAACTTTTACGTAGTTTATATACAATGGAAAAGGCTTATGATTTAAAAGATGTTTCTTTTAAAATCAATTAAAAAAATATTTGTGCATTTCTTTCATCATAATTTTAAATACTTCAGTTAGATTGTATAATTTGCACCTTATTTAGCAGTACGAAAGTAAGTAAATGATTTAAATTCAAGATCATGATTTATTATATATAGCAATATATCATAATTTTAAATATTAATATTTTATTTACTTCTTGCAGAGGGAACGTAAAATTATCTAAATTTCCTTGTTTTTACTGTATTACATGAAACTGATGTGACACTGTTTAATTAAAATATCAAAGATTGAATTTTGAATTATAAATCTAAATTTTTATTAGATCTTGAGCTTTTGTGATTAGATAAATATTTATTTAACATTAATTAGATTTATATTAAGAATAAGGAGTATATATATATATATACTCCTTATTTCTAATATATATATATGTATAATATATATACATATACATATATATATATATACGAAGTGAGACAACGACCTCAAAATGTGAACGGGTCGTCGTTTCCCGTACCGGCAGATGCTTAGAGCGGATGAATGTGAAAAGGGAGATTCAAATTCCACTACACAGAAGATGTTAACCCTTTCAGGGTGATTCCCCTTCGAAGAGGGAATTTTAGGGAGCTTTCGGAGAGAATCGATTTTGTATATTCTGATTGAAAATGCTTTTACGTACCTGATCAAAGTACTTCAGAATTTAAATCGGCTACTCTGCTCACTATTTTTAATTGTAAAGACTCTTTAAATTTATTTTCATATCTTAAAACAGGCTTTAGTTTAAAATTTCTGTAATTTATAAATAACAAATAGTGATTTTATAAAATTGAATATAAAAATATGCTCAGAATGATTTGTTCACAATAATATTTTAGCTACATTCCTTGGAAATTCAGATTATTTTACAAAATACCATTAAATAATCAATATATGTGAGGCGTTATTGCACCATACATTTATGTATAGTTTTCATGTATTAATGAAACATTTATTTTTTAAATAATCATACATATTTCAAATTTTTTTATATCTGTTAAACACTAAATTAAAACTGACTGTTTTTTAACAATAATTGCAAAAATAATATATTTATTCTTGCGTAATCAATATATTAAAAAAATTTAACTCAAAAACCATCTTAAACTCAAAAGCTAAATGTTGTTATAACTAGAATAGATTAGCTATTTATATATCACAATAAAAAGTTTTAAATTCATTCAGTTTTTTGGATAATTTGATGACATAAAAAATTTTAAAAGGGTTATTTCACTATTATTTATATGCAAAGATTTTTTAAAAGCTAATTTTCAGTAATTGCCTGTTTTATTCCACAAATACCTTCCTATTATAATGAAAGTGTGAAAATTATTATATTGATGGTGTTAGAGACAAAAATTGCAAAGAATTTAAAATTCTTTAAATTAATCTTCTAACATTTTTGTTTAGAGGATTTTGCATTTAAAACTTGTAAATAAATAAACTAAATATTCGTACTTTAAGAAGCATATTGACTTCATGTAATTATAAAAGGAATATTACAATATAATTTCAAAATTTGTGCATTAAATGTCAAAGGTGTGAGAAGCTTTAAAAATATTTAATAACTTCTTTTATGAAAATTGGGATTAAAAAATCCAGATAAGCACTAGAGCTTTTTGACTTTTCAATCACAATTTTCAAAAAATTGATTATATTTTATATATATAACATAAGTGTGTGTTCCAAAATAGAATTGATTATATTAAAAGTTTCATATTGTAATACAGTAATCAATAATAATTATCTGAAATTATTAATTCATATATTCTTACGACGACAGTCTTTGCATTGTCAAGAATGACAGAGGAATCTCCGCAAAATAACTTAGATATAATGATCCATATAAATTAAATTACTATTATTTAATTTGCTAGTCAATTGAAAGAAAAATGTATGCATGTAAATTAACTGCTTCAAAGCAATGTGAAATTTTAAAACAAAACAGTTATTTGCTAGCTCTACATCTTAGTAAGATTACAATTGGGAAAAAAAATTATTTCTCAGAAACTGGAAGGAAGTGTAATTAAGAGAGAAAGTGAAATTTGTAAAAAATGCATAAATTGCATGGTTTCCATAAATGTTTTAACAATATTATTGTGTAATTTTCTTTTATAACATTTGCTGTAGCTTATGCTATAACTAATATTGTTTAGGGACATTGTATTCCCTTCTTTCATTTTAAGAACTTAGTTTATTGTAATAAGTAAAATTGGAACGTGAATTTCAAATATGATATTAAATTAAAATCTTTAATCATCAGTTTCTTAAAGTAATATATTTACTGTAGATTTAATTTATGCTTTTTCTCTCAATTCTTACAGAGTTTCTTGAAAATTAAAATCGGTTGCAAAAATCATCCGTAAGCAAAAAGCGAATATACAAAATTTTTTTTTAAAAATTATTCAAAATGAAATTATTTATAATATACAGATTATTCTTAAGGAAAGTAAGTAACATTTTTTTAAACTATTAATACAATAAGAACTATTAATACAATATTTATCTAGAAGAATTTAGTTAATTTTTGGTTAATTTAGAAGTTATTCAAAATTTTTGTTACTATGATTAAGAAAATAAGTGTCTGAAAATGAATTAAAATAATGAAAACAAGGAATATATATAATTAACACACACATATGACATGATATGTCTTGTTAAAGAAAGGTTGCACAAATATAAAGGAATTTTAATTTTAGAATTAACATACTCCTTGCTTTTTAAAGCTGAATAAGCAAACTCATTTTACAAACTCTTCTCTATAATTTCTTTTATTATTTTGATAATGAAGAAGAATTACTAGTTTTCTTAAGAAACTTAAAAACATTTCAAGATGAACGAGATGTAAAAATAATTCAATGTAAATTAAAATTTTCGGGAAAGAGTATTTATTTTTTAATATATTTTAATTCATACTAATTGAGCACAAGACATTTTTTTTAAATTTAAGTTTCCAATTAAAACTGCTTATAAGAATCTATCCGTTCAAATTACAACGAGAAAATTAATCAGTGAGTGTTTAAGTTGCAAATCTGGGAGTTAACGGAAAGCAAAATAGTATATAATCACATGCAGCAAGCTTGAATGAAAGAAAAAAAAAAAAACATCAAAACTTTGATTATGTTGTACAATTAAAGAGAAAGATTTCGTGCTCTCAAAACACTTCACTCACGAGATAATATAAATGAATGAATTCGTGATATTGACTGTAACCGAGACTGCCCCGGCTTAGCTTGCCATTTTTTTTAAACTTGAATGAAAACTGAGAATAAATATCAATATTAATGAGAGCCAATTTTGGCGTCGAATCGCCGTGATGTGCAGATTTTTCTCTTACCTTCTAACCTGCACGCAATGATCAGTAAATAGGAAACATAAAACGGTCGGCGGTGCAAGAAAAAGAGTTTTGCAGGTCAAGGTCTCTTATCTACGTTTGACGCCGAAGCGAAAAGTTGATTTGTAGCGGGGCTGGTGAGGGGAAAGAGAGTGCGGAGGGGAAACAATGAGTCTAGTACTTTACAACGGATTTCTGAGGAAAGAGCATGTTTTTCTCTTTCATTGATTTATTACGTAAATGATGAGGAAGTTTGGATTGGATTACCACAAGCTTTTCACGCTCTTAAATATAGTCTCCTAAGAAAATTAATTACGGGGGTAAGATTTGTTTCACGGCAAATCACTTGAAACAAAGCAATTATTTTTGTTTACATTTAATTATATACATGTATAAAATGATATTGCTAAGTATGTGTTTCGAAGGTGCACAAAATCATTTAACGGAGATTGAAAAATTTACTGTATTTGAATTGCATTATCTTTTAAGAAATTTTATTAAAACATAAAAATGTAAGGAATTCATTTCATTCTTATATATGTTTATGAAAGTGTAATATTTTTTAGAAAGCAAAACATTTATTTCAATTCAGAATGTGTGAATTTTTACATACTTATATAAATTTCATTTTATATTCTTTTTTAACATGTATGAGCAATATAGCTCTTATTAATTTGAATTTTACTTGATATTTTTTTACTCCCAACGGTCATTGTTTGCAAAAGAGAGCTGTTTCAAAAGAGAGTTACAGTTTAAGGGGATTAGGATCCAATATACGCAACCACGCATGATTTGGGAAGCAAACTCAAGATCCATTGAACTAAAGAGAAATAAACCATGTAGCTACTAACTTGGCAAGTTTTTTTCTTTGTGAAAATGTACGATTGTTTTTTAAAAGAAAGTGGAAACACATATTGCAACTCGTAAAATATTGAGCAGCAATTTGTCATTTTTGGATTAGAAATTTAATAAACGTAATTTGTATTTTAATGCGAAGTTATATT
Source organism: Latrodectus geometricus (assembly GCA_026290005.1). Taxonomy (NCBI): domain Eukaryota; kingdom Metazoa; phylum Arthropoda; class Arachnida; order Araneae; family Theridiidae; genus Latrodectus; species Latrodectus geometricus. The sequence continues at coordinate 997,732 of JAPDSC010036855.1, forward strand.
AGTACATTGAGGATTAGAGTTTTGAAATAGTTATTACATGTTTTAAAACTGTAAGAAATCATTCATCATACAAAATTCTTACCTTTATAATTTTATTTAATTAAATATACATGAATGAATTTTATTACATTCATTATTATATATCCATAAGTAATCAGAAGAAATGCAATTTATAATAATATCCACTTTTTTCTCGAACTCATACTCACCGAACAAGTAAACGAAATGTTATTTATTATACCTCAGGGTAGAGAACTGCGAGAAAGAGAAAGAAGTATACTTGTTTAATAAACGTTGGCGTTTATTTTAAATAGTTAGAGAAATGTTCACAAATGTTCTTCTGACAGTTAATTAAAAAGATATATTTTACCCTAAAAAAATTTATTTTTGTTAAATATGGCCTTTGATAGTTTGATCTCATTACGAACTTAGATTTTTATTTTTCAGTTATGTTTATTATTAATTTACAAACAAAAGAAGTAAAGTGGCAAATATTTAAATATTCAATCTCTTTTTGAATGGCAAGAGGAAAGACTAAGTAAAAAACAGCAGAAATTCATAATAAAATAACTTCACGGAAGTATTTTAATCAGTTAAAATGATCTTTTGATTTCTTCTACTAACATTATCTGTTTATTTCAGAATGTTCTTTTATATTTAACCTTTTCTAACTATAAAAAACTAAAAGGCATACGAAATTATTTTCTTTTCCGAATGATTTTTCTTATGAAACAAACTAATTTTCTCAATTTCTTTTACTCAAAAAAGAAAGTTGTCAATTTTAACTGAATCACTATAAACTAGAGATAATCTTTTTAATGTAATTAATCTATTAAAACAAATAAGTAAATTTATTTTTTGATGGATAATTTTATGTGAAAAAAATTTAGTTAATAATTTTCTTAAGTTATTACGTAATATTTTAATGTGGATGTTAAGCTAGTTCTTATAAAAAAAGCAATTTTTTTTGCAGAAAGTTCCTAATATTATTTTCGTAACTTTAAACAGAAACAATTTGCAAATAAATTTTATTAAATAAATTTTACGAAAAATAATAGTCAAATTCATTATGAAGTTTTTAAATTTAAAATTTGTTATGAATTTTAAAAGATATACTTTCAATGCTAGTAACAATTTTCGGCATTTTTATGAAAAACTGTTAATTGTAACTTGATGACTAAGTTTTTAAATCTGAATTATTTTTAAGTGAACTAAAGCACTTTTCACCAACTACTTACATTTTTCAGTACATGCCTCAGTAACTAACTAGTAATCATATAGTAATGGTCTCATAATGTATTATAAATTTAAAAATGTAATGGTACAGTAAGTATTTTCCTGTTTCAAATTTTAAGTTTTATGAACTTCAGTATATTGATTATATCATATTTTAACTGAAGCAATCATATTTTGAATCATTTCCTGATACTTATAAAAGTTAAAAAAATTTAAGCTTATCCTTTACGAACTAATTTCAATGTTACGGTTTAATGAGTAGAATTCGTGTTGAATTGATCAAACAAGAAAATACCTTTATAAAATGTTTTCAAGCTATAATTTCAGTAATTGTTGGTAGCTTAACGCTTAACTAGAAATATATATATCAATATCAAATATGGAAAGTACAAGTGCAATTATTTAAAATTTATTTTGTATTTTTTGTTAGTTTTTTTTAAATATGTGTCTGTTAAAACAAGCATTATCACAACGCGAAACATTGTTTTTAAATTAACAATATTTTTTCTCATTTTGAAAAAGTACATTTAATAGACAATATTTATAGTGGAAGTAATATTTATTTAAATCTCCCATGAATAGAGTTAAAAATTAGGATACCCTTAAAATTCCTCTAAATAGTGCTTAAAAGATATTTAGTAGAGTATATGTAGCACGTAAAGTAAAAATAAAAAAGATAGTATTTGATGTAATTTTTATATGTGAATAGATTGGAATATGAAATGTGTATAGTTTATGAAATTGGGACATAAGGAAAATACATTAAAATAGTTTAAAAATCTAATATTAATAAAAAATATTCATTAATTGCACGTTTCTTTATTCTTATATTCATTAATTTTGAAGATAGACCAATAGAGAAAGAGAGAGAGAGAGAGCTAATTGAAAGAGAGATTTGTACATATTACACTATACAATTGACCTAAAAAACACTAAAACTAGATTTAAAAGTTTGTTTTAATCAACCTATTTACACGAAATTCTGAATCACATCCACTGAAAGTCGCATCACACAGTCTTGGGAATTATGCAAAATAAATTAATTATGCCAATACCATCTGATGTGTGTGTGTGTGTTACGTTATTTATCACTTAAATGTTAATAATAAAATATAGGATACTATTTGTTAGTTGCGAAAAATTTTTTAATTAAAAGGTAATAATAAAGAGTAATAAATAATATGCTTTCAATATGAAATAGCTATGAATGTTATCAGAGTAATTCTTCACCATTTTCTATTATGATGACTAATGAATATTTAATTCCATTAATCTCTCAGCATTAACTTTAAGAAATAAAATTACAAATTATTATATTACTAATTAGAATGTTCTAATTGTACTATTAGAAAAAGAACAGCAAAAACCAAAAATAAACTTAACAATTTATACTACTAATATATCAGAAAATACATATTAATTCTAGGATTTGATTTATAATATTAATGCCTTAAATAAAACTCTAAATGTTTTTAAAATTTCCTATTCTTTTCTCAAGTTATTTTGGATGAAAAACAAAAGGGATAAGGAAAATAATCAAATATTGTTCTAAAATAGATATAGGTACGCTGAACTTAATATAGAATATTCATTTAGGTCTTATTTTAAGGTGACGAAACAAAATGTTGCACCTTTTAAGAAATTATAAAGTGCCTACGAATAATGAATTCTTAACTTACTTAATATTAGTCTCAAACTATCATTTTATCTAAGCAATGTCATGATCTTAGTCTGAAACAACAGAGACCATAGTAAAAACTAAATACCAAATTCAAATAAGATATAAAAACCTAATTTTAAAACAAATTTAAATGGAATAAAAAAGAATGCAATAAATGATATATATTATATATATTTATATGAAATGTATAAATTGTATTTTCCAAAGTGTAAAGCAAAATCAAAATTACTCGCATCACATATGTTGAAGCAAGCGCATAATATAAAGGAGGTAAAAAAGTTATTTTTATAATGTCGCTTATGAAAAGTCACTTTTCATTATAAAAATAATATTATTCTTAACTTTAATACCTTTTCTTATTTTTTATTCATTCAGTGGAAAAACAATATAGCATAATGAGGATCCTTAAAATTGAGAGGTAAATATTGATTTTCAAAATTAAGCAGCTTCATGTATGAGGAGGCCATTCAAAGGATTAAATGTTAAATTTAAGTTTAATTTCCCTAAAATGTTTTTAAAATAGCTATTATCATTAACCTGTCGATCCTCTTTGTAATTCAATGGAAAGGGAAGAAAATCCTTGTAATAGGATTAATTTTTATGCCAGTGCTATCTTTCTTCTTTTAAACTCAAATGTCATATAGATAAGTTTAGGAAAAAGTGCTCTCTAAGTGCACGAGAAAAGTTAAACTTATAATTCTTTAATTTTTATTCCATTATCATACCAAAGATATATAAATGAAAAAAATTCGCTTCCTGATCACGCGGTTGGGAATTTCGCATTAATGGCCTTAGTATCAGTTTACAGTAGTTGATGCCTTGAATTAAAATTCACAGCTTTCTAAATGTTATTAGGAGGCCCAAGGGCATGCAACTTAAAACAGGCAGGAGTTGACTGCGCAGGTCATTGTACCTTGTTGCGAAGACAAATTTTAAAGAGAAAAAATCTTACCATCTTTAATAATTCAAATTGGTTATGAAAAATATTGAAAAAGGAAATGCAAAAGTTTAAAGCTTTTATCCTAAAATAGAACACAAAATAACTGATATCGTGAATTACTAATTCGAAATGACATGGAACTATTCAATCCCTTCAGTTTGAGTGACAAAATTTATATTTGTTTCAGTGGTTATCCGTGGAAAATTTGCAACAGCCGTTCTTTTAATAGAAATTAAATAATAAGCGCATAAACCCTTTTTTATTCTTAAACAGCTTGGAATATATATTCTATTTACAAAAAATTATCATTTCAAATCCTTCAAAATAACAGTATTTCTAATTTTGTTTAACAAGAAGTACAGTATAACAGTCAATAAAAATCCATTGCGTTCCATCAATTATTTTACTTATATTATTATGTATGCAAACGCATTCATCTTAGTATTTGTTTAATATTTAAATCTTTTATTTATTTATGTATTGATAATTTGATATGTGTCACATTCAGGATTATATAAATATTTATTTACTTACCTTTTAAAAATTTAGAAGTTTAAATACTAATTGTAATAATTATCTCTATAGTTTAATCAAAATATACACTTCTATGATTTTTAAAAGGTAAGTAAATGCATGATTGTAAATGCCAGGGATTTGAAATTTTATATTGAAAGAACGTTCCTATATTATCGTAAAAAGTTATGACCCATAATTTTTCAGCGTATTGTACCTGTAAAGAAATGTTTTGAACTTCAATAAAAAATGCATTAACAAAACTATTTTTTTATGCATCCACAAATTTAAACTATGAATCATACTATTTTAATTAATTTTCTCATTCTGATATGTTTAAAAATATTATCATTAATGATATTAAAGAGTTTTATGATTTTTCTGATAAAATTCATAGGTTTTTATTAAGAGACGATAAACATTTCAATTTACATACGTTTCTGCATATGTTCGAAAACTTTAATTTCTATGTGAAAATAGCTTAAATTCAAAATTAATTTCAAAGATTAGTTAAATTCTAAATTTAATATTTTTTTTACAAAATATTAAAGTTTTTGGTGAGAATTTTATTCATATATGTAGTGTCTTATGAAATGCTTTTAATTTTATATAAGAAAATTAAGTATTTTATTAGAAAAAGAATAAACCTTAACTCTCAATGATTGTCAAAAAACTGATTTTGATAGCAATTGAAATTTAATAAATAGACCAAAAATATTTAATTGATTGTAAAATTGTATCTTTTACTCAATACAACTTTTATATTGAAATATTAAAGATAAATATAACTTGTATTAACGAAAAACATGTAGTTAATTATTAAAATGTGAAATATTTTATCAGAAAATAATATTTTCAGACATGTAGTTATTAAAATATTTAATGATATTCAGTTGCAAAATTCTATTAATAATATTATATGAATAACTATATAGATATGAATTAATGTTACAATATCGGATGTGAAATCTAGTTGTTTTACACACACATACATACATGCATATATGTATGTAATGCATATGTGTCTATGTAAATATGTGCATAAGTACAGTCATTTTCATATATATTTTAAAAATTGTAGAGCTATTTATTTAAACGTAATAGAAAATTGTTATAGTCGAAAACATATTCAGTATACATATTCAAAATCAATTTTCCGATATATATTTTTCTTATTGTAATTCTAAAATGTTTCAATTAAATTGATTTATTTGTAGCTGATTAAGTAGAATGTAGAATAAAGTAATTATATAAATACAAAATCATGATTTATTTCATGCAACATTAATCATGATTAATTAAGTCATTAATCAAGTTAATCATGATTTAAAATTTACATCTTTTACTTACTTGTTGCAATGAATGTAAAATTATCCAATTTTGCTTGTTTTCAGTGTATTACATAAAAAATATTTGTAATTGTTTTAATAAAAAACTAATGAGTGAACTGAAATAATATTCTAAATTACATAATTTACAGTGCATGCACATATATATAAAGAATAAAATATTCGAGCATATATAAAGAATGATAATCAAGTTGATAGGAACTTTAATAATAAAATTTTTAATATCATTTTTTTAATAGAGAAGCCATAAGAATTCTACTTTTAGAACAAAAATTTGTAAACCAAATATCAACGGTATATTGGGGATTCTGTAGAGAGTTTTAGGTGTGTCTTGAAAATAGTGAATTATTTTTTAAATTTTAGTTGGATGAATTTCATTTAAAGTTCTTAGAAACTGCTTAGATTGCACTAAACATGTTATTAGTACTAACTAGATCTCAATGAAATGGATCCTTTTTCTTTTTTTTTCACTTCTGTTATTTTCATCATAAATCATCTAGTAACAGACGCAGTTATAAGTTAAGATTTTTTTAAATAAATCAGTTTTGAGAATATTACACATTTTCTCATTTAAAGAAAATGTGTTTTTATTTGGAATTTCGCGTTTAGCAAATACTATTTTGTAACGTAGACATCCATAATAGTAAAATAGAGAAAGTATCATAATATTCTTACTAGAAGAGTTGTTAATAATAAATTTTATCTTAAAAAGCAAGTCTGCAATGAATCAGTTATAATTTATTTTGAAGTTATAAGCACAAGACAAAATATTGATAAGAAAATATTAAACAATTAGAAACTAAATGTAAATCAAATAAAATAAATTTACAATATGAAAAAAACATTTATGCGTCTGATTTTAGTTATTTGATTATTTGAAGAGTTTCTCAAGTGGAATTAATTCTTAATAATTGCATTTAATTTGTTAGCATTTATTTATATAGTAAGATTTTCGTAATGCTTCTCTAGTAATAGCTAAATTGCAACATTCGTGCACAAAATCGAATCTATTAAATATTTACAAACTCTAAAAGTCAACTGGTGGACAAAAACGAATTCTTACAAAAATTTATTAAAATCTTTGATATAAATGAATTCTCTTTTCTCGGTGAATTCTTTTTAACCACGGGAAAATGAAAGATATTTTCGATGTATTTTTATTGAAATTTAATTTTCATTGATTTTGGGAGAAATAAATAAAAACTTTGAATTTAAAGATGGAAGTATTTATCCTATATTGGTTAATATAAATAAAAGGTAAATATAATTAAAAAGTACCGTATGTACATAAAATCTTAAAGTTTTTGATTAACCATAATTTAATTATTCTTAATTATTTGATTTACATTTTAAAGAGCAATGTTCAATTTTTTCATTATTTTCTCACCTATCAATAACACAGAAAAAACATTTTAGTTTGTTATTAATTACAAATGAATTAAATAATGATTTTGTTTGTAAATATTCAATTAGTTGGAGCCTTTATAAATCTGGACTTTTCTATACATAGCTAACTCTTTCTAAAGAAACTTTAGTTCAGTTTTTGAATACAGCCTTGAAATAATTTTGCATACCTCCTCTTACGTTATTTAAGTGATTAAATTTTTTAATCAAATTCTTTTGTTATGCAAAGAGATTAAAATGTTTGCCGTTATGTTTAAATCTATTAGTTTTTCGCCTTATGTCTAATCCAGAGGCTTTTATATTCTATCAGTTATTTACTTTGAGGGGATTATGATACATCATTTGGTTTTTGATAAAAATAATTCAAGTATTTTGATTTAAAGAAATTTATAAAAATTGTTGAGGAATAAATTGTCATCCTTTTAAAAAGGAATATGGATAATTTTGAATGAATTCATTAATCAGTATTAACTGTATTTTACATAAAAAGAGAATTATTTAAATAAAATATTTTTTCTACATTTTTAG
>JAPDSC010036855.1:1023321-1038525 GCA_026290005.1 Latrodectus geometricus
CTTTTTAACTAAAATTATTCCTAAAATGTTTTTAATAAGTACATTTTTTTTAATAAGTACATTTTTCAAGACAATTTCAGAACTATAATTTAAGTACAATGATTTGTGTGAGAGTTTATATATAGTTATGTGAACACAATAAAACTACACCAATATCAATCGGATAAAACACTTTAATAGATAATAATCTGAAGTATTAATAAAACAATTTAACTACTCCAATATCAATTGGATAAAATACTTTAATAGATATTAAACTGAAGTATTAATAAAACAATTTAACTACTCCAATATCAATTGGATAAAATACTTTAATAGATAAAAATTTGAAGTATTTATAAAACAATTTAAATTACAAGAACTTATTAATGTTTAGCAATTCGATTATAGATATTTTTCACACGAAATTAAATTTTTAAGTAATATTTATTCTTAAAATTAGCCTACAAATTCGAAACATAACTGTTATATTCTAGTATGTATAAGATAAGTAGTAAACTTTTTATTGAGATTACGTTTTCTGTAGTGTAAAATAAATTTGGTATTTTTTTTAACTCTTTATAAGTTGGTATAAAACTGTTTTAATTTACTTTCATAAAACAAAATTTTTTAACTACTTACAATGTTTCTAAGCAGAAAAAAGAATAAAATTAATATTTTTTGATTAATTTTCTTCTTTTATATAGTTGAAAATATTATTGAGGATTACTATTTGTATCATTTCTATTTGAGGACCAGAATGGTAAATATTATTCTGTCATCCTCTTCTTATCCACTATCATTTCGATTCAATATCGTCTTGGAAATCATTCTTTACATATAACGTTCCCAGCGGTCTATATTAAAACTTGACATATATTGATGATGCCGGAAGAGCTCCCTTTTCCCCATCATTACACTCTAGCCTGCCAGGACCCGTGAAGAGACAGCAATTAATTGTGTTTACTACCTCGAAATCCAGCATAAAATAGTACGAGATTCTGAGTAGTTAGAATTTCGGAGAACCAGTTTATATTCTTAGTGCCATAAGGTATCCATGGATTGAGCTAAAGTTAGAGAAAGTAACCCGAAACTTTATGTATTTTTGGTGATTAAATGAATTTATTGATTTCTTTTTCTTTTTTGTTTTTTTTGAGTAATTCATTCTTTAAGAAATTTTCTTGGAATTGAAGCCGGATACGAAAAGAAACTGTAACAGTTATTTCTTAACTGGTAATTTTCTGTATTTAGTGAGAATTAATTTCAGTTCATTTAAGAAACAAAACAAAAATATCTGATGAATTCGAAGAAATAATTAATGTTTCTTCGTATTTAAAAATTCGAAATTAATATAATAAAAAGTAGAATTTACGGGTAAAATAATCTTCATTATCTTTTATTCATAAATTCTTATTTATTTTTAGATTTTCAATCAATATTATTAGCAAATACTTGCGTCTTTAACTTTAAATATAACAAAGAAACAAGTACTTGAATTTTGAAGGAAAAATTTGATGTATTAAAAATAGTGTGACAAAATTCATGTAGCTATTTGATTCAAGAAGATTTTTTTTTTGAAATAAAAAGTGATATAAGATGTTTATATTTCTATTTGAGTTATTCAGAATTATATATGAACAATTGTTTTGCATATAGGAAATATTAAACTAAATACTATTGCATTGTAATTTCAACATATTCGTAATTTTTACTCAGTCATTTTTCTCAGTTAATCAGTTTAAATTACTATATGCTCATAAAAACTATAAAATAATTAATACATACTTAAATAGTTTTCTTATTGTAAGTACTGGTTTCTATAGTATGTAAACCACAATAAGGAAATTTTATAATGATTTTAAGTATTGTCATATCATTAATGTATACATATATAATGAGAAAGATAAGTAAAAGCAACATTTAAAAGATTTATTCATTCTAAGTTTTGTTTATTAAATGAGGAATTAATTTTTTCAGATTTATTTGAATTATCTTAGATTTTATTTCTAAGTAAAATATACAAATTATTTTCAGAGACGCTTTAGCAATTATTAGAAATGAAATTTAACATGAGATTTGAATTCTTGCTCATGAATGATGAACTTTAATTTGTATTTAATTAAATGATTTAAACAGTGCAAATTCAAAAGAAAATTATTAACTTAAAATCATTCTCTAGGTTTTTTACAAAATATTTTTTTTAAATGTGATTAAAAAATAAAATATAAGTGAATCTCATTCATTCCCAATCATTCTTATTCAAAGTATTATTGTTCTAATAAAGAGTATTATACCCATAAATAATTTGAAAATATTTAGTGTTGAATATTAGGCACACAAGTAAGTAATTTAAATTCAAAGATTTCAAAATTTTACATTTAATTGACCCACTTATACCTAAAAACTTAATGATTTGATGTAATATTGAAAAATAAAAAATTTGCTTGAACATTAAAATATTATATATTCTTAAAAGTTTTTTGTTAAAAACTTATGAGAACTAAATTTATAATTACTTAGTTGAATAATGCTTCCATAAGTTGAAAAATATGCTCAGGTATAATTCTATCTATTGTAATCAGTTTTGTAACACTTGTTTTTTGGAGTTTCTTCTTTTGGTTACTTGATTCCTTTGGTAACATTGAAATTACAAATATTAAAACAATCAATGCTGAGTTACACAGACTGAATCTCGTTGCTTAGAGATAAAATACTTCATATAGTTAGAAGTAATCTCTTTTTAAGCATTTAACTTAAATATTTTTTAAAATTATACAAGCTTTCAAAATGATTACATTTATTATATAGAAGGAATTAATTTGAAATTATTACAAATTATATACACCGAATAGACGCATTATTTTAACATTTCGCTTTCATCTCCAAATTTACTACTGAAATAACATAAATTTGACAAACACATAAATTTGAAAATGAATGCTAAGAATGCCTTAAAATTTTTATATTTAAAATTGATGATAATCAAACTTAAAAATTTGGATATGAAAGAACAGAGAAGGTAATTTCATTCTAAGTGGTTTGCAAAACAATTAATAAAATATTAGAATTACTACTATGAATAAATTCAAATAAAATTTTGCCAGCTCATTAAATTGCCAAATTACTTATTAAAATATCCAGTCATTAGGTATTTGTCTGTAAAATTATACAAATCCAAAAGTTTTAGAAATTAAAAGTTTAATTGCTCAGAAAAAGACGCGCGTTTGGTTTTTAACGTTTCATGTTTCTGGTTACGACTTAAAGCAAATATAAACATCGAACCTAGTTTTGACAAGGATGAAATAAACCCAAATCTATCAAAATAACTCATTTTTACTGCCATACTCGCTTGGGGCGAAAGAGTACAAGACCAAAACAAGAAATATCTCATCCCTGAAACATGTGCGGGATGGGGGAAATCTTATTTGTATACATGCTGCGTGAAAAAAAAAGCTGCACAGAAATCCTGGAGCGTCTTTGGGGAAAGAAAAAAAAATGTTTTAAATGAAGTAAGGCTCAGGCATGGAAAAAATTACATTTGAATTGAGTGCATATTGATTAGTCAGAGGTTGTATTAGGGGAGGTGGAAGAGGGAAGGGAATTTTACTTAGCAAGTTGATGTGGATGGACGACCATTAGAAATCCCAAGCAAGTGCTTTGAGCGATTTGAAACCAGAAATAGGAAACCGAAGGAAGACCCCAGAGCCTACTAACTGAGTTTATAAGATATTCCATTTATTAATTGGTGATTTAAAATACATTTATGACATATATGATGACGGGTTTATTAGTCTAAGCCAGAACAAGTGAAATTTTCATTAAACTGAAAACTCATATTTATTATTTCTTATGTTTATAGGAACATGTTATGCAAGTAAAATTTATAAAATGACAGATACTATTGAAGCAGTATTAAACATTCATAAAATTTCGTTATTCATCACCCTTCCCAATTAAAAAGAAACAGATTTCTAAAACCTGTTTTGAAATATTGCTATACAGGGGCTTCTTTTAAACCTTTTTTAAAAATTTATTTTGAGGTCAGTAATACAATTTCTTGATTTTCAATAATTTAAAAATTTTATTTTATTAATTTGTGTAATTTAAGAAAAATCAGAATTTCATGAAATAAATTTCTTGAATAATTAAAATTAATAAAATGTACGGGCATTTTTCACAAAGTTGAAAATTTTAATAAAAAAATCTTTTTTAATATGTATGAAAGTAGTTTATTATTGAATTGAATTCATTGAATATATTGAAGCAACGGCAACACAAAAGGAGAATTTCTGTATGCTAATATGAGAAATAATTTTCATTGAAAATATATAATCGCTGTTTACATATATATGGTTTCTGAGCTGTAGCTTTTGCATAATAATTAGTTTTCCTCTCTTCACTAATTTATTAACGTGATCAGTAAGAGCAAGTAATTCTAATTGCAAAGCTTGCAATAACTTTAGGATATCAAACTATTGAGAACCATATGTAGAGCTCATTTACAATGCCTAGACCATTATTTATGCACAATTTGCATTACTATATTTAAAGAAGCCTTTAGAAAGTACATTTATTTCAACTGTCGAATATTTATTCAATAATACGTTATTATTCTTAGACTGCATATTTGAAATTTTCCTATCAATGCATTAAATAATAATATAATTGTTTATTCTAAAATTAATTACATTTTGAAAACCCATTTTAGCATTTACAATACTGAAATAAGTATATATTTACTATGACAAATTTTTTGTATGATAAATTGGTATTATAATAACTATTAAAAGTATATTTTCTTAATAATCTCTCTCATTTATTATGTTGAAAATTGGTTAAGTTCCTTTGATTTACATGTCACGTTAAATAATTATGCGTATAAAATTGTTGATATTAGAGCATTTAGGCTGAATTGCTTTAAAAACGAATAAATACGTTAAAAGTCAAATTTTCTTTAAAAACAAAAGATTAATAAAATGTAAACATATTTAAATAGAATGCAAAAATTTTATCTAGAATTTCCTCAATAAATCTTTAAAAATGTACATTAAGTGAAAATAAAAGGTAAAAAAATTACACGAATTTTAAGTTTTCTGCGTTGACTATGTTTCACAGACTCAATTTTTATTTTACTAATGATTCATAATACATTTTAAAAATATAAATGTCTATCCAAGTTTTATAGTTGTATTGCTGTAAGAATACTGCATTGCAAATAATTGAGATAATTATTCCTGTTATTTTAACCTAGAAAGTAGAAACAAAATTCATTTTAAATGAAGAAATTAAGGAAATAATTTTGAGTTCATAAAGAAAAAAAAATGAACGAAATTTGTGGTAGGAGAGATTACATAATGAAAGTAGAATACTCTACACAACTTTTAGCAGTCAATTTCAAATATGAATACTTAAAAAAAAAAAAAAAAAAAAAAAAAAAAAAAAAAAAAAAAAAAAAAAATAAAAAAAAAAAAAAAAAAAAAAAAAAAAAAAAAAAAAAAAAAAAAAAATGTATAAAAAATTTAAAGGGAAAAGCTGATAACTATTTTAGAGAGATCTCAAAAATAAAAATATTCTCTAGTTGATTGAGCAAACATCTGCATTTAGATATAATAGTAAAGAATGATTAATTTATGACAATTCAAACATATTATATGTAACACGTAGTATGATTTAAGAAAATGCGTTTCTTATATTTTTTTAAATGAATTCCCATACATTGAACTGAACTCATTGTGAATTACATTTATGAATACTTTTTCATTTTAACATTGAATCTGGTAAAACAACGATCTCTTTTTATGTTAAATTATGCCATACAATGCTTCAATAAACATATAGCAAGCTACTGAATTTTAAAGCTATTTTCCTCAATTCCTCATTTTTTAAAAATGTATGTTGCAAATAACAACTTTCTAGTCCGTCACCTAAATGAAGAGGTTCAGTGTCTTAATTTTATTCATGTTTCATTTCTGTAGAATATTTAATTGATAATATAGTAATTGTATTGATAAATATAGCAGAAGTAAATCAATAGCTTAGTCAAATTTTAATTTCCAGTATTTAAACAAAGTAGAGTTGCTTTAAGTGTATGGGTTACATTTAATAATTTAAGAGCATTGATTCCTTATAGTTACAACTATCTAAAACAAGTTAAATTACGATTCAAAACAAGAAGAATAAAAACTTTCACTTTCAATTTCTTGTAAATTACACACACACACACGTACACGATATTTGAGTGCTTAGTTTTTGTTTATATATTAATGGGATTCAAACATACTTGTCTACTTAAATTTTTAGCCAGGTATATTTTTATTGATAAGGAAAAAAATGCAGCATTTGTACTTTCACATACATACATAAAAAGTTTGGCATTTTTCTTATTTTTCAAATTAAAAAAGTTTAAAATCATACAATGAAAAAGCTGAAAAAGTTATTCATTTTAAGGTAATAAGGATATTTTTTTCTCTAAAACGATTAAAGTAATAATTTCCAGATTTGGAAGCAAATATTTTAGAGCTGTTGTTTTATTCATATGGTTGAAATTCAGAAAAAATAATTTTTAATTGTTTGTTTAATTACGTGTGTAAAAATAATTTTCTCAAAATTTAGGAATTAATAAATCGGAAAAAAATATCTTTTAACAAAACAAACCTTATTATTATTTTCAATTAACCTAACTGCAAAGATGAAAAAGTTATTTCTATTTAATTCCATATAAGTTGAACATTTCTCAATTGTTAATAAGAATATACATATCATTTTTGTTAGTACTAATCTTTCTTGAAATGTAATTTTTAACAAGAAATAACATATTTAGAAAATCACACTAAAACGAATTTCCTTTTCCTACATTTTTGTATTATTTTATGCTAGAATAGCAACTGTCTTCAATGTTTTTCACTTTTAAATACTTGTAAAATTACACAATTTACAATGTCTATTCTATAATAAGTATTATATATTCTGAAATGTTATATTTTGTACTATATTTTCACAATCAATTTCTTGTGCTTTGAATTGCAACTAAAAAATTTGTTAAAACTTATTCATAAATTGTTATTCAATTTAAATTACGACATACACAACCTCAATGAACTGACTGCATAATAATTTGAAAATTATTAATACAGAATGTATTTAATCTACTTTGAGAATTTTAGTTACTATATCGCAAATGAGTTATAAAATTTTATATTTTTATTTAATTTTGATATTTGATGCAATTGCCAGTGATTTAGAATTTTTTTGGCTTTTAAGGAATAAATTTTATTTGAAAAAAATTCCAATAAAACTGTTGAACAGCGTCAAAATAATTAATATTAATTTTTATACATTGAAGTGCTTATATAACTTTTGGTGTGTGATTTGCAATTAATGATCACTAAATATATAACATATATATATAGTTATTAAAAGTAAATATGAAAATGACAACAACTAAAATTTATTTTATTAAAATTATCCTGATTTTAAATTTGAAATAGGAAAGTTAATGCTAAATATTTCACACCAATGTATTCAAATTATTTCAGCTGCCTTTACATTATATTGATATAAAATTCAGTTGCATCAAAATATGTAATTTATTGATTGATCTTTTTATATGTGCTAGTCAGCTTTATTTAAAGATAATGAAAGAAAACGGAATTGGACAAATCTGAATTGTTAATGTACTTTAAATATATGTACTTAATGTATTGGCCGAAATTGCAATGATTCTAATTAAATAATTTTATTAATCATTAATGCATACTACATGTTCATTTTAATACATAGAAATATTATGGTATACCAAAAAATTGTATCATTTCATGTATGTCAAAACTAATA
Organism: Latrodectus geometricus; assembly: GCA_026290005.1. Classification (NCBI taxonomy): domain Eukaryota; kingdom Metazoa; phylum Arthropoda; class Arachnida; order Araneae; family Theridiidae; genus Latrodectus; species Latrodectus geometricus. The sequence continues at coordinate 1,031,134 of JAPDSC010036855.1, forward strand.
ATACCACCAACCTAAATGTTTATAAATTTTTTTTATTTTATAAAATAATATTTAATTATTAGATGATTCTTGTAATTAAATATTATTTTATATTTTAATTATAATTATTGATTTCAGGAAAGCAATATAGGTAAAAAAAAATCTATTAGCTTATAAGAGCGATTTATCTAACGTTGTGCAATAGAAGTTAAAACGAGCCAGTTGTAGTAATCCCAAGTAAGTTAGCATGACCCAAAATCAACCATAAAAAAATAAAAGGAGAAAAAACCGAAACAGAACCCGCCATCTTAAAGAAGATCATTCTGTAGCAGAATGTTATTAACGCAGTTTCCGGGAAAAACTAAAGGGGATTTTGGGGGAAGAAAAAAAGTAACCACCGGTTGATGAGACGGGAGGAAAATTAGAGGCAAAAAACAAACTCGAAGCTTTGAAAAGAAAAAAGGAAAGGGGTAGACGGAAAAGAAAGATTGGTATATAAAAAAAAACAGTTCAACTCTTCTAACCCTGTGAGAGACGAGAAAACCAACCGCTGACTCAACCCATTCCTTCCGTTCTCACTCCCTTCCGACACTTTTTCAGACCCCTCTCGACTGACAGCCCCCCTTCTCATTGAATCACTAGGGTCGATGACCCTATTGCGAAAGTTCGGTGTGTTTTTTTGCTGTGCATTGCCTCTCTGCTCCAACCCGTCCAGAACTCCTTCAGTTCAAGATTTTTTTAACCATCCTTACATCTTGGAGTACTCCACCCCTCTGAGTGATGTAATAAGTGAGAGTGGGAAAACTTTCTTCTGTCAAGCAAAAGAAAAGAAATGAGGCTCTGCTCTGGGGAGAAGGGATGTTTCAAAGAAAAAAAAATTTTCTTCAGGTAAAAGTGAACCCAGAGGCTCTATTCCTTGTCTTTTTCGTATACTGAGGGAGGATGAGGGTCACTGACTGGAAGATACGTTTTATCATTTAGAAAAAAATGAGCAGTTGCCAAGTGAGAAGCAGCCTGCAATTTGAAACAAGTGATCCATGTATTTCAATTTGTGGATTGCGTTACTTCACAAAGTTCTTTTTTTAGTATTAGTTTATTTCTTACCATGACTAACAGCTTATATCTGTTATTAAATAATTTTAAAATGTATAAATATGAAAATAGAGGCGAATGGAAAAATTAAAAATCTATAAAAGTTTGGATGTCAAGAAAAACCCAAATTTTACTTTCAGATATTTTTTGTCAGATTGATGTTTTCAACTAATGAAGAATAGAATAATTGTCTATGAAAAATGTGACCTAGAACTGTATTAAATATTAGCGTTGATTTTAAGATAGAATACAAGTAAGCATTTGTGTACTGATATCTCAAAATTTTAATTTTAAGCTGTGGGATAGTTATACACACCCATAATGCTTACTTATTCAAAATGTTTCATACAGTAAGTTTTCCATATTTTTATAGCCTTTTAAGGAAATAATGGCTTAATTGTAATAAAATTATAAATTCTATACTATATAAAAATGGCAGTAAAAATGTAACACTATAAGACAAATTTTAAAAAGCAAAATGTTCAATAAAAAAACCCCTAAGATAATTAACAGGTTTAGGGATGCGTGATTCTCTCTGAAACATCCTTAAACAGAAGGAATCAAGCTCTGCGCTTTGCTGTAAACCTTCATATTAGAAAAGATAAAGATTAACAAAAGCTCAAGATTCAAATAAATATTAACATAAAAATCAACTTTGACTTACCACATTTTACTGTTTGATGTTAAACTTTTCTAATAATCCATTGCCATAACTACGTCAATTATCACTTCAAATCAATCTATGATCTCAGGAGATATACAATTTTCAGAATTTTCTGAAAAAAATTTTAAAATATAGTAAATTGAAAAGCAAATAATTTTACTAATTAAAATTTTAGGAATGTATCGAAAGAAATTAAAGGCTTACATAAAAGAAAACATTCAATGATATTATTAAGAATCAATTCCACAGCATAAAACACATATTTCAAATAAAGTTTTGAAAGTAAAGCGAAATATTTACCCCACGTTAATAAGTCTGTGTACCAAGTAAATATAGAGGGAAGTGAACTGATAATTTAACAAATTTCTACACCAAATACACTGCTCAAAACAATTAAAGGATATTGTAAGTTTTATATAAAATAAAAATATAAGCGAAATTTTTTTTGCCGAAAATGGAAGAAGAGAATCACAAATGCAAATTTTCCTGATTTTCAAACTGTGGAGTATGCTAATTTTGAGTTTGATGTCAAAAACGTCGCTTCATCGGCAGTGAATGAAGTTTGACTTTCAACTGAATGAAAGACAATGAAGACAAAAATGATCGGCATTCAGTGACTGCTTTGTTTCGATGAGTACGATGTCTCAGCGAAGTCATTGAACCAATTTAGAATCTTGGAGAGTTGTTGGTAAGTTAGAAGGGGGCCAAACTCAAGCCAAAGTAGCTCAAGCCATTGGAGTGTCACAAAGTGTGATTTCCAGGATCTGGAACTGTTTTTTGGAGACTGGAAGTGCAGGCCGAAGATCAGGGCAAGGTCTTAGACGGGCAACAACGCCCAACAAAGATCGTTATTTAGTGTTAACGGCTTAGAGAAATCGAAATGTGAACGCTACTCTTCTCCAACAACACCCTCGCTTGGCTACTGACACCACGGTTTCAACTCGAATTGTCCGAAACCGGCTCCATGGTGTAGGTCTGTATGCTCGCCGACTGATGGTATGTGTTAAACTAATAGCAAGGCATCTTCGCGACCACAGGGAGTGGGCAACAGAGCATGTGAACTGGAGGAGAAATGATTGGAGCAATGTTCTTTTTTTCTGAAGTATCCCGTTTTTCTGTTCATCCTGATAATATGCCTATTTTCATCTGGAGGGACCGTAGCAGTAGGAATAATCCTGCGTTCGTGCACGAAAGTGTCTGATTTGGCAGTGGGGGAGTGTTGGTGTATGGTAGCATCTCCATTGACGGGCGCACAGACCTCTATATCATTCGAGATGGAATTTTGACTGGTCGGCACTATACGGATGAGATCTTCATACATATTGTAGTCCCTAACGCTGCAGCAATCGGAGATGATTTCTTTTTAATGGATGATAACTGCAGGCCACATCGTGCTAAACTGGTGGAGGATATCCTTTTCGAGGAAGGAATCGTACGAATGGAATGGCCAGCTTGTTCTCCTGACATGAATCCAATAGAGCACGTTTGGGACGCTCTAGGAAGATGAGTTGCTGGCCACCAACCACCCCCACCAACTCTCCAAGAACTGGAAAGAGCTCTTCTGGAAGAGTGGGACAGAATACCCTAAGTCGTGATTAATAACTTCATTGACAACATGCCTCAAAGGTGTTCAACGTTGCTTGTCGTCAGTAGAAACTATACCCTTAATGAAAATGATTTCCTTTGAAGAAAACACCTTTTCTTATTCTTTTTTTCTCATATGCACAAATTGTGTTCTTTTTCCTTTTCTACACAAATACGCAATAAAATGCATTTTTTTTTTCTGCCAAACATGTGTAATTTATTCTCATATAACCTACTACGTCTGTCGACCATGTATCAATCAGCTAAAATGTTTCCCAGCCACAAGATCCACCTAAAACCGCAATATCCTTTAATTGTTTTGAGCAGTGTATGTCATAGCAACAAGTATTTGCGTATAAGTATGTCTAATAAATGAAAATACACACACACACATTTAACATTATTAATTAAAACTATTTATAATTTCTAAATTTAATTATTTAGTCTATTGTGTGAAGGATTTAAAAAAGTAGGATAACTTTTGGTACACAAGTTTGTTAAAGAAGAAACTTGTATTTAAATCTCATTTTTATTGATTACGAGGAATCATATATATTATTTTACAGTTTTTTTTATTAAATTCTGTACGCCACATCACATCAGCAGAAAAAATAAGAAAGAAACATAAAAATCATTTATTTTTCTAACATTTTATTTTATGCAATCAACAGCAAAAAATATCTTTTACAAATACTTTTTTCATATAAGAGAAAATTACTGAAACTAGAGCAGTAATTTTCCCTTATAGCTTAATACAAAAACATTATTAGTATCTGACTTTAAATTCAGCATTTAAAATAAATAATAAGGACAATATCCATTTATGTATTTATTTATAAATCATTGATAATAAAATTTCTGTTTTCGTAAAAATAAAAAAATTATAAAATATGTTTAATTTATGTGAAAAGGTTGGAAATTTCAACATTATTTTATTTCAAAAAGAAATTTTATTACTTCATAATTTTTTAAATGATCCAACCTCAAATAGTTGGGTTTAAATGGATATTTATAATTTTTTTATCAATTTTCATCAAGATTTATCTCTTGAACGATTAAACAAATCGTTCTCTTAAGGTTGATTATTCAGTAAACTTAAATTTTTCAGAGGAAAATAAAATTTTTTAACTGCATTATAGAGTTTTAAATTAATTTTTGGTATGCGACACATTTTTGGCTATACAAGTTTCCCACTATTGAAAAAAACATGTGGAATAAATTTGCAAAATAGTAATTCAATGTGAATTATTTATAATTGTACACTTTCATACTTATATAAATAAAGCAGAGATTTCAGATATAATAAAACAGTTAATCTCATTATTATTAGTCACAGACGTACTCTGGTTTCGTTATTTTATGCATGCATATACACGCATACGAATATATATAATACTTTCATAGATGTATACTGTTGAATTATTTTTAAAATGTTTAATTTGGTTTGTTCCTCAAGTGATTTTTTTAGCATATCAATTTTATAAAGTGCGAAGTACTGGTGATCTATTGAAAAATTGCCTTCTGTGATACTAATTCATTTACCAAATTTAATTGATTTAATCTATTCATTGCAAATATATTTCTTTTAAAGAATTTTGTTATAATAATATTACTTTGCAATTAATTTTGCCCCTCCTTGTATTTGTAATAAGAATATTCATTATGTGTGGTTTTCTTTAATTTAACTGAAAACTGAATCTAATTTAATTTATGTCTATTTGTTTGGACGGTGATAGCGAAGATAATGGACAATTTTCATTTTTATTATTTTAATGCGAAAATTCACATAATTATATTGTTATAACTTTGCTGAAAAGTTTGTGTCCCTAGCAAAACATACTTGAAATATTATTTTAAGGGGAACACTGATATCAAGTAATTGATTATTTATAGAAAAAAAATTCTAATTTTCTTAACACATATTAGGAATGGAAACAATGAAGGTAATATAACACATATGATAGATTCTTTAGAATGGTAGAAACAATCATTTTTTAATTCCTTACTTTTTAGTTAACACGGACCCTACCATATAACATATATTAATATCATGTACAATTATAGGTGAAAAGAGAGTACGGTTTATTTTTTCACACATATCAATTGTTACATTTTAACATAAACAATTGACTATTAAAATTGCTTCAAATTGAAGAAATGCAAGACTCATATGATAATTGAATAAATATAATAATAATAATTGAATAAATATATTATACTGGTAACAAATTATTAAATTTTGAAGAAATTCGGGAACACAGATCTTGAGAAATCAAGATCCAGAGCAACCACTTCTGCCAAGTATCATAACTAAAGGCTTCTTCATTGAGTCAAACAGATATTGGATGGCAACTCTCAGCTGCCCAAGCAGCTTCAAACCGATATCATATTTCTTAAACTGTATTGATTGGTGTTTGACAATGAGTCAATCATTCGACTTCCACAGATAACTCTTTTAGTTTTTGGTCAATTAATTTAAAGCAAAATTTAAGAAGACTTGAGAACATTTTCACCAGAGTAAGAAACGAAAATCTTCTGTAGCAAGATAGGTTATAAAATTTTTTCAACATGTATTTCTGCATTATCTAATTGAAAAGTAGTGTTTCGCTGGACTTAGAAAAGAGTAGACCTATTAGAACAACGAAAATGTATCAACCACAGCTAAAAGTGCTGTCAGGGTAAACAAAAAGGGACCTAAACATGTATCTATGGCATATTGTACCAATAATCTATGTAATGGGGCAGTTTAACTATATTAAATGCACGCAAGAAATGTGCATTCTTTACAATGCTGCCAAACACACATGCGACATTCATGATGTTGTAAGCAAAATTGGAATCGTTGTAAGCAAAACCAAACACGATGTCATTCGATGCCTCTATCCAGGTTCGTTTTTGATCACAACGTTAAAAACTTTATCCATGATGCAGCATTAAGGAAAACCAAGTTCATGGTAGCTGATCTGACAGCTTACTTTATTATAAAAATCAATGAACTATAGAAACGACCTCACATTTCTTGACTCAAGACTTATGACGTGGTTACACGATCCACTAAGACTATTTGGGTAACGCAGGACTTAGTCTTTTCGACTGTTAGAGACAATAAACAACTGAAATCCAGCACGGAGTTCCGTATGACCACTTTGAATCCATTGGTTTTATATTCTGCAGATAATCATGATCCATCTAAACCAGCGTAAATCTTAAAGGTACTATCGATTGGCTGCAATTTGATCTCTATTAGAGCAGAAATGTGATTATGAGCATTTCTCCTTCTCATTTAAAGTTCCACAACGAAACTTCACCAGGAAATAATGCTTAAACTCAAAAATCTTGTAGATGAAATCTGCTGTACAGTTTCTTCATTTTAAAAACATTATAGATAGGGTGGGTAATGGCTGCTTAATTCTAGAATGAGTTGAAAAGCTCATTATTTGCACAGCAGTCTTTTTCTTTCCATCTTTTAAGTTTCAAATTTGTAAAGCGTCCCTTCCTTGAGAAAGTAAGTTTAATGGCCAGGATTGTACTTTTAATATTTTTTGCTTGTTTATATTTTTATTCCTTAAACTTTCATTGCATTCATTAATTTTCAATACTTCAAATAAATAATTAAGAAATGCAAATTAAAAATGTAAATAAAGTAAAAGTAATTTCCATTGCCGCCCAACCTGTCTAGTAATTAGCGTACCTGACTACAGATGGGTGGGACCTGGGGTCGAATCCTGCATCGGGCATGGATGCACTTTCTCTCTCTTTCTTGTCTTTGTCCTTTCTTTGTGTGTGAATGGTTGCTTACCCTTTAAAAGGGTACCTATGGCATGTGTGTACTGAAGAAGTCAGACTCCACACCAAATATGGTTCAGTTGGAAAAGTGGAGCAGCGCACCCCATATTGCCAGCCTGGTTGGCACACGATAACAACAACAGTAATTTCCATTCACAAACACGAAACTTTCGTCGTCTAAAAGTATGAAAATAAATCTTTGGTATGAACTCCCAACTGTGAAGGGTGGAAACAGAATAGTAATAATTTAGGGAGTTTTCATAGTGATGGTATCATCTACACCACAT
>JAPDSC010036855.1:1051555-1072959 GCA_026290005.1 Latrodectus geometricus
TATATATATATATATATATATATATATATATATATATATATTATCTTTGTTTCCTGAATACTAAATTTCTCTAATGGTTCTTAATTGATGTTTATTTTTTTGTTTTAATATCTTTTATTAGTCTACAGTTATTCAATATATTGAAATTCAGTTCAATATTTTGCAGACTGTATTGCATAACAATACCTAATAAATTTCTAAGTTATCGTTAAAAAATCATATTTTTAAATTAAATAATTTGCTAATTGTATTAACTTTAAGAATGCAATTGCAAATAACTAGTAAATCACATAATTTTGAAATATGTTTTTGAAGTAAATAAATTATTTTACAAAATATAACAATAAGTAAATATTTCTGTCATGAAGTAAGTGATTTGTTTTTTTATATGAGTTTGTGTCTATCATTTGGTAACTAAATTTTGATTAAATTGTTTCTATTAAAGTTTTACTCAATTTAATTTATGTGTTTAATTTAATTCTAAATAAAATGAATAAAGCTTTGCTTAAAATACTAATCCGATGTCTTAAAATAATTGTCTTAAAAAGTTCTATGCCGCTCAAATCTACCTCACATTAAAATAAAATATTGGCAAAATGTGCGCATCTATGTAGCAAGACTTGTGATAACACTTCGTTCACATTAAATGTCAAAGATTCTGTCCGTTTATGTAGTTAAATCATATTGAACTTCCACCATTTCAAAGTGGAACAAAATTAAAACTAAGTATTTTGCATTTGTATCCCGTGGGTTCAAATTTAGATCATCTCACACTTGAGCATATGTTCCTTTGAGTGAAGCTTGCCATGACACGTGAAGGTAAACTTAACTGCAGTAAACTGTTGTGTTACGAAGCTAAGTTACTTTGTAAGCGATTTGGGGAGTTTGATGTATGAAAAGAATTTGAGGACATTTACGATCTCAATGAAAGTGATTGAAAGGCAAGTCCAAAAAATAACATTTAATAGAAATTCGAATCTAGATCTTCATGATATAAAACAAATCTCACATGCTTCTTGGGCAAATATTTTTAGCTTTAGGGATTCGAATCATTCATAATATTCCTTTACAGATGAAATTCATGTTATTATAATTTATTTTGCATTATATTTTGTAATTACTGCTGAAATTTATGAATATAATTGAAGTCATTTTGCATACAATATTTTTTCCCCTTGTTACAATTTTGCATAGTAAATATTATTTTGTTTGCTGAACATTTTTAGTCAGTTACGCGTTAAAAAATAATTATTTAGTTTATGTTTTTATTCAGTAGAAAGAAAATAATGACGAACAAATAATAAAGCTCCTCGTATAACAACATCTTCTAAATTCTGGATTGAAATAATTTTACGAACTTTATTATGCATTCTAGAATTCATAATTTTACCTGATAGCAAGAAACTGCATGATAAGTATAATGTGAAAATTTTTATTATAAAAATCAGCTTTTTATAAATTTGCCCTTGAATTGAAATATAGTTTTATTATAAATTTTTATTAAAATTATGTAATTTAATTAGAAAATAATTACATATCTGTTTTATAAGATAAATATTATCTTATTTATAGCCAGTGCTGAATTAGCCAATAATCAAAGCAAGCAACTGCTAAGGGTGTCATAGATTAAGAAGCATAGAAATTCCAAATAGACAAAAAAATGAACTACACGATGCCATATAAAAAAAACCTTCTCATATCAAAAAAATCGTGTCACTCTATATTTAAAATGCTTAAATGCAAACAAGTATCTCAGAAGAATTATATTTTAAGGCAGGGCACAAGCATTTTAAAAAGAAATTATGATTAATTTTATTTAAAATAATTTTAATATTAAAATTAATAAAAATTGTATAATGTTACTAAGATTCACATGAAAAATCGCAAATTTTATGTTAGTTTATTTCTTGCCAGAAAACTTTTCTCTTCGTAGTACACATTCCGAACTTAATCATAATCGATGCACATGTGCATTTGATAAAAAAAAAAAGGTGTTCATCTGTTCGTGAATCATAAAAATCTGAATATTGCTTAATGTTTCCTTATTCAAGGAATATATCCATGAAATTTACTATGGATTTTATACTAAATATTTTTAAAATCTATTTGTACGTTGATTTCTCTCTCTGTACGCAGCTTATAATTATATCAAACGTTAAACATACAGTCTTTATAAAAAAAAACAATTCCTTTTTGTCCAACTTTATAAAAACGTTTTGTAATTTAAATTTCAATGGAAAACAAAAATTATTGTTCATTTTAGTAAATATTTTTCCCAATATTTATTAATTGTAGAAATAATGTCAATAAAATAATCTAAAAGTAATCAAAATTGCTTGCCTTTTTACATTAGATTTATAGTAATTTCTAACTATAAATGTCTTCATACATTCCAAAAGTATTTTTAGGATAAATATATTGCTAGAGGAGCCTTAAATTTAGTATGGGCTTTATGTAAATTTTTGTCATTGCTAACAAAGAATTTGATTATTATTCTTTTCTTTCCTTAATAACAATTGTTATTTTCTTACAATTACAGCAAAAATAAAATATTTTGAGTATGATAAACTCTCAGACTTTATGTTTATTAACCAGTTCAGCATTGTTGTTTGATGTATATGAAATATACTTATTTAAATTAATAAACATTTCTAGTTAGCGCTACTTATATGGACATAGCTCTGCGTACATATCTACACATAATGGAATCAAAGCTAAGCAATTTATTTCTGGATACTAAAAATGTAACATAATGGGACTAAAGAAACTGAATTTCGGTATTTTGCACTACATCAGAACTTTTGTGAAAGCTTAATTTTGATATTCTTATTCTTGAATATAGCACTTCAAAAATAACTGTGATAGAAAGATAATCTTTGCTATAAATGTGCTGAAAAAATAAAATTTTATCAAATCAAAAATAAATTTTTCGGCAAGTTCTAAAAAATTGGAGCAGATAGGTTTAAAATTCTTCAAGCATAAAAAAATCCTTATCTCTTTCATTGCTTACAATGAAACCAGATAATTTTTAAACAACCTTACTTATTTCTTTGAGTTTCTGTTTGTGTATGACAAACATATCTTATGCCGAGGTTTTTATTAGAAGCTTAAATGTCAAATTTAAATTATAGCTAAAATGATTCTAAAAAGTAGTCTAAACTCTTTAAATATTTTCATTTTCTTTAACTGTTAAAATGTTAAGATATGAATTTTATTAAAATAAAATAAAGAATTTTATTAAAATAAATTAAAGAATTTTATTAAAATAAAATAAAGAATTTTATTAAAATAAATTAAAGAATTTTATTAAAATAAATTTAAACAGTATGAGTATTTCAGTTTCATTATTTAAACAGTATGAGTATTTTATTATAAATTTAAACAGTATGAGTATTTTATTTCTTTGAGTTTCTGTTTGTGTATGACAAACATATCTTATGCCGAGGTTTTTATTAGAAGCTTAAATGTCAAATTTAAATTATAGCTAAAATGATTCTAAAAAGTAGTCTAAACTCGTTAAATATTTTCATTTTCTTTAACTGTTAAAATGTTAAGATATGAATTTTATTAAAATAAAATAAAGAATTTTATTAAAATAAATTAAAGAATTTTATTAAAATAAATTTAAACAGTATGAGTATTTCAGTTTCATTATATACCGGAAACTTATCAGACTGGCTCTCTCTTTCTCTTTCTATTAATAGGATATCGACTTCTTTAAAATATAAAACAAAATTCAATAAAATTGATTTAAAAAGAAATTATGATAATAAAAGTTTTGAATTTTCTAAACTAAAATTAAACATTTAACATCTATTTCATTTTAGTTTTTAAAAGAATAAAAATATTTTATTTTAATAACAAATGTAGAGATACATTGTTTAAATTTTAGAAATTTTCAATGTATGACATTAGTTAACATCATATTAATATCTCCATAGTAATATTTTATTATAATAATGTTTTCGCTTACAGTATAACTTGCGCATAAAATTCATAAAACTAGCGTTTTCAGAAATAAACTTATTTTGTGTGATTTATTTTTCCCCTTCTGAACTTGAATGACAAAATCAATCATTTCGAAAAAGAACATTGAAGATTTTGATATTTTGTAAGGAAATAAAAAAATCACATTTACTAATTCAACTCTATGAGTTACGTATAATCATGATGAAAATGTATTAAAATTTTAAAAGAGTGTCAATATGTGCTTTGGAAAATTAAATAAATCACAATTTAATATGTCCTTAAGCAAGTCTCTTTCGTAAAATATAAATATATTGAAAGGAAATATATTTATATCTCCTCATTTTCAATATTTCTGAAAAATAATTACAGTTTATTTCAGAAAGTACATCCATTATCATAGAACAAAATAAGAATTATTTTTAAAAATTTGTTTTAACAATTGGAAGTATAAATTTTTAAATTATATTTTTGTGCAAGTTTTATTTATTAAAATATGTATCTAACGTGCGTGCGGCATTCATGAATTTGCCTTTCATTTTGGACACTAACTTGTTTTCTGTTTAGCTTTTGGAAACAAAAACAAGGTGCTGGAAGTGCATTTATATAGGATAAGTGTTATAAAAAACACAAGAAAAGGTTTTTTGCACTTTAAGGTGGAAATTCACCCTGCTGCTAACTGTTACTGAGGAAGTAAAATAAAGGTGGGTTGAATATAATGATTTTATACTTCTAAAACAGGAGTACGTTGCCCTCGAAATGATAATGGCGGGGCAAAAAAGGGGTAAATAACTAAAAAAAGAGTTATCCCTAGCGAGGGCCCGCTCCAGCTGCACAGAAAAGTCAATGAACACGAGGGATGGGGCACTTGCCGTGTGACGCTATGTGCCTTAACCCTATCAGAGCCTCATGGGCCGCACATCTGTCTGCACAGAATGGCGCAACCCATTAGAAAAAACTACATCCCGAAACAGCGGATTTTGATAGGCAGAAAAAACTTAAAAAAAGATCAGGCGGAAGAGTAGTTTATTAAAAAGAAAAAATAATATAACAGCCAATGATGGTAGTTGACCCTTTCATTCTGCCTCAGCTAGGCCCCGTTGTGTTAGGGACGGGTTAAAAAATGGAGTTTAATAAAAAACGTGCTTTTGTAAATCTCGGTCGTTACTCTCTCCTTCTCGATGGTTAATTTCTTCACGACTTTTCTTGATGCCCTGGGAAAATATTTTAAGGGGCTGAGCCTGTTCCCAAAAGCTGTAAATTTTGCAAAAGTTTTTTTTTTTTTTTTTTTAATCCTTTCAGATGTTGTTGAAGTTTTTGTTTGCTCTTAAGAAATGGGTTAAAATTTTTTCACTATTTAATTTGAGCAACCTACCCGATATCTTATCTCATGCTTCTTCGCTGTTGTTTTCTATGCTTTTTTTGTCATTAAACTCTCTGATATTTTTTCTTCGTGTTCAAAAGATTGCCTCTGGTTTTGATATCGAAACTTTTTTTAATATAATAAATTGTTTTTCTTAAAAAGAGCTTCAGTGATAAAAAAAATATTTTAAGAAGAAATGTTTGTTCAAATATATCCAAATATGTAGTGTTTTTATTTATTGTTTACAGAGTTGTTATCTTATAAACCATAAAAGCTTGAATAAATTTTTAAGTTTTCTTTACTTTATACACGTATAATCAGAAACAGTCTATTGTTTTGAAAATTAATATATATTATTTTTATATTTAAAAATACACACGACATAAATATTTTATACAACCATTTAGGAAATGATCATGTAATAATATTTATTAATTTACTTTTTAATATAAACTGCATTTTATTTTTTAAATACACTTTTTGTCTCACAAAGTAATGATGAAAAGCAAAAGCAATTTTATTACAATACATGATTTAATATTTTGCTATAAGAAGAATGTTGTTAATTTACTTTTTTTATAAAATATAACACCTTTTATTGAAAAAAAACTCTATTAATCCTTTAAATTTTTATGCAACTGATAATTATGAAAAGTAAAAAAAGTTATTTTTATTTAAAAATTTTCCAAATTTAGTAATGTTTCAAGCACTTGGAAACTATAATTTTATTAAATATATTTTTAAAATCATTAATTGTTGTTTAAGTTTAAAAGATTAAAATCCAATTTGTGTTATTTTTAAATTATTCAGATAGTTCATCTCGACAAATGCTTATGAAAAAAGACTCTCTGCAGCAATGGCTAGAATTGAACCTAGTACATTTCATTATGGAAAACTCTGTATTGTCACTGGGCCATAATAAGTAGATTGCACGAAATTGTGAAATTTTCAAATACACATATCCACTTTATTCAAGATTCCTACTCAAATAGTAATTTTTTCTTGGTTTAAAGGGAGGCCTTTTAATCCATGAGATAAAATATGACTGTAACTAATATACATGTCTTCACTGTATTTAATATTCATATTGTTCTGTATTTAACTTTGATACTAAATATAATGGAATACTGGAAATATTTTAAATTATCAATAAAGTTAAATGTATTGAAGAGCATGACATAAAAATTTCAATTAACTAAAATGAATTCTGAAAATAAAACGAATTTAAAATTTATATTTCACCTTACTGCATAATAAACTAAATTGTTTATGAAATAATCAATCCTATTCTCGTTTGTCTTAAGTAGCAGTTATCAATGACATTCCTGTACAAAACTTATCAGTAATTCAACTCTGTTACAGTAGAATAAAAGTCCCAAAATTTCATTCTTGCAGTTCAAATTTTGAGTTCTTTTTAAATCTCTCAAATTCGAACGATAAGTATAAATTCTAAAATTTAGTTTGACATTTAGTACATTTTATTGACAGCAATCACTTAAATTAAACTTAAAACATATAAAAATTGGTATTTTAAATGCAAGTAATGAATTTCTCATTCTTTCACTGAAATTTTATTTTTGAAGCTTTCTAAATAAAAATATTATTTGGGGGGACTAATTCTTAGAGAATTTTATTTTTTTAATTCGCAAAATGCATGCTTATTCTCATTTTTATCTTTAGTTTTTCTACTTATAAAAAATTATGATACAAAATTAATTATAAAAATAGTAAATGATAATAAAAATAATAAAAAATTACGATTCAACCCATCAAAATCCTAGATTCTATCTTATACAAAATAATGGAAAATGCAAATTACATTTCTGGATGGAAGTATGCTCGTGAGGTTTCTAGGAGTTTTCTGGGATTCCTCCCTTGTGATGCTTGAATATGGCCATAGATATGAAAATTTCGTCCAGAAAACAATAACCGGTGGATGTTCAAAGGAATTACAACAAGCAATTTGTTGAACGGAATCAAAAATTTTAATTGCTTGAAATTAAATTCCTATAAGATTCTTCTCAATAACTGTAGGATTCTTTCAAATTTTCATATCATAAAATAATATTACTGAGAGCAAATCCTTAAAAGAGATAAGTATTCGTTTCAAATTTTTGCAAAAAAGAATATAAATCTATTAAAAATTCTAATATAATAAAATATTTCGATGGAAATAATATATAAGCCTATTCACGTAGAGATATTTTGAAATCTAGTTTTGAATGAAACACTTTTTTAGTAATCACTAGTTTATTTTAATAGAGAAAAAAACATATAATGAGAAAATATACTTATGTTGATGGTTTTTCTTTATTTTTGTTGGTCTTTATAATTGCATTATATTTACTTGCTGCGAAAGAACTTCAAACTTATTTGAACCAATTTATTTTTTACGCATTATTTTCACTTTTTAAATTTGAGAAGAATGCATTTAAAAGTAATTAGTACAATTTAAAATGTTAGTAAACTTTACAATATATTGAGGAGATACTACCTCAGCGATTGGAATGTTCTATATTCTTAAAATGAAAATTTGAAACAATTTACTTCCTTTTCATACGAAAGCTGTAGTTCAAATTAAGTTAAACGCAAAAATTTACATATAGTTTGTATATCATATAATATCTTATTTTTCAATAAAAATAATATCTTTTCTAAAGAAAGAAAAAGCAAGTTCTATGCATAACTTATTTAGAGAACTTATGGGGAAATATGATTCTTTAGACAATTTGTGGATGTAATAAATTTGCAGCTATGATTAAGATAGGTAAAAAGATAAGTCACACATCCTTTTATTGTGCAGATCTTAAAATTTCATGGCATAAAAATAAGTATTTGTATAGGTAGTTTATAAAACAGATTTCCTTTTATTTTGATACGTTTTGAACCAGATGATTTATGATTTAAAAAAGTCTAAATAGTTTTCAATTTTTACTTCATAATTTTGAATTTTTTTCAACATTTAGGTACATTTTTAAACAATATTTTAAAATTTTGAACAAAAAAGAAAAAAAATATATTTCTTATTTAGAAACAAGAAACTTCGGTTGAAAATTCTTCGCTGATTAAGAATTATTTTTCGGATTGTTTTTTCATAATTTTGTATCGGGGTACAATTGATACTCTTCGATTAAGATAACAATCTATATAGAAATAATACTGTTATTAATAAGTACGTGTGAACTACAAGCAGATATTGATTGCAAATTAAACCAAGAATACTATAGAAATTTAAGAATCAAATTATTTTAAGAAATGGAGTGCTCTTCATGACTTATTAACATAAAAATTTTAAAATATTCAACTCAAAGAAATGTAGTATATACATGGAATCAACATTAGAAATTTTTTTGGAGATAAATTAACAATTAATATTTGTTTTTTTTTTCAATTTGCAAATAATTTCTTACACTCGACAGAAAGCTCTTTTAAAACACCTTCCTTTAAATAATAAAGATAAAAAAGTCAAGAAAAATTTATTAGAAATTTTTTCCGTATGATTTTTTTTTAAAATGCACGAGGAATTTCTAAAATATTTTCATGATTATTTTATTATATTTCAAATTGTTTTCTAATTTAATATTTGAAATTTTCAAATTTCTGAAAAAGGAATAAAATAAATTTATTAAAGTTCTAGTAACAAAAATACTACAGAATTATCATAGAATATAATCATAGACATTTTCATATATATAGTTTTAAAGAATCTTATCAATGTGTATTGGTATATTTGAATAGGTAAAAAAAAATCATGTATTGAGATATATTATATTTTATGTTGATGGTTTGTTTTACTTTTGTTCATCTCTAGAATTGTATTATGTTCACTTGTTGCAAAATAACTTCAAATTTAGTTAAATCAATTTATTTTTCACACTTTTTACTGTTTTACTTTTTAATTTATTTTCACAATTTTAATTTTTTTAATTTTTTTCTATATATAAAATATGAGTAATATTTACTATTATTATATTTTAGTATCTATGGAAATATGGAAAAGAATAAAAATTACTAACACACAAATAATTTCCTAAATTAAAAATGACTTTCACGTTAGTTAATTTTGTGTATGTTTATACATAACATCAGACACAAAATAATAACATAAAAATCATTCTTTTTTAAAATAATAATTCCCTATAACTTTTTAAAACTGAATATTCTTTGTTTTCATTATAAGGAGATATATGGAAATATATTCTAAAATGTCTATGAAAATAATTTGAAATCGTTCTCATTTGTAGAAGATTGTAGTTTCAATATCTAAATCAGTTGTGCTTCCATCTTTTTAAGTGCTTGTTAAATGTTATTTTGGTGTGTAAGTCGTAGCAAAAAGATGAGAGTGACAACTTTAGGTGTCAGGTTCATCACTTTATATGTATCAAAATTTTATTATATTTGGCTGTAATTTGTGGCTTTGTTCGCAGAAATAGACAGCTTAAGAAATAAAGTGTTAGTAAAAACAAAATACAAAAAAGAAAATTTTAACATAAATATTCTCCCATGATCTCAACGTGGCTTAGTGGTACGGCAGTGCTCTTTGGAGCATAAGGTCACAGGATATATCCCAGACACTGTTTTACCATGGAAGATGGATGTTGCGCTTCTGCATTCACGCATGTCGGGTTTGGGTGCTTAGGAGTTTTCTGACTTTCCTCCCTTATTGCACTTGAATTTGGCCTTTTACCTATGAAAAGTCCTCAAGGAAGCCAAATTACGCAGTGGATATTAAAATAATTTAGGCCCTTTAGGCTGTCAACTACATGGTTTCAAATACTCTTCTATATGTATTCACCATGGCCTAGTGGAAAGACAAAAATTCCTGGTTTCGATCCCAGTCACTATAGAACAATGGGCAATGTATTTTCCATCCAGGCTGAGTTTTCCTGCATGGTTAGGGTATGGGTTTTATTATCGGAAAGTAGAAATTCGAATTCAGACCCAATTGAAGATCCGTCGTGCCCATTAATGGCAGCTGCAGGTCAAGTCTAGGGATGTTCTGTTTGTTCCCTGTTTCTAAATTAAAAAGATGC
The DNA here is from genome assembly GCA_026290005.1 of Latrodectus geometricus. Lineage (NCBI taxonomy): Eukaryota > Metazoa > Arthropoda > Arachnida > Araneae > Theridiidae > Latrodectus > Latrodectus geometricus. Next base: position 1,061,918 of record JAPDSC010036855.1, read on the forward strand.
ACCCTCTTTCAAGGTCATGATGGCTCCACTGGGTACCCCACTATATAAAGTGCTATCACTTCCAACTCTTGTAGTACTGCCGAAATAGTAGTGTTATTAATAAATACATGAGATAAGTAAAAATTCTAGATTACGAGCATTGTTAAAAAATGTCCTCTTTTGCCTTTTAAAAGCACACCTATCGAGGTAGGTGCTTGGGATTTTTCCAGGTTTCCTCCCTTGAGATAGATGAATAAGGTGCACTGTGTCTGTGAAAATTCCATTTAGAACGCAACTTAGATGTTAAAAATAGCTTATAATAGCATTCAATGGTTGGTGTGTTTATTGATTTGTGTCAAAACAATCTTCTAAAATAAAATAAAAAAGCAGTAAGATTTTCTTTTATTTAAGAGTGTCCAGTGTATGCTTCGTCCATAATAAAACTTTTTTCCTCTTCTAGTAAAGAAATATGCTGTTTCGAAACATTGTTTTTAACAGTAGGCATAAATTTAAGATACCAATAGCTCATAAAATTTTACGGAATTAAATCCATTTTTGAGTTATTTAATATTAATAATAAAGATAAATTTTATTTTCACAAAGACTGCTTCTAAATTAACAAAAACAGTCTATTTGCTCAGGAAATTCAAAGAAGTTTTTAAAAAAATGAAATAACTGTAAATATTTTTTAAGCATCATTCTGCATTAATATAAGCCATGCTGTTTCAGATATGTAAATAATATTAAAATGATATATTTAACTAAATTTCATTAATTTAATAGTCACAAAATTATAATATAATTACTAATTACAAATGACAATTGCCGCACTACTTAGCATTATCTTACTATGTATCTGAGCATTATCTAAGTGGTGTTAATTTTTTTGCATTGGAAAAATTTAGATGAAAGGACAATCAATAAGTACAATATTGGAAAACAAAGTAGGATAATTTGTTTAAAACAGACATGTATTACTATTTTCTAAACAAAGTTTCAAATCTTCAAATTTTATTAAACTTAATACCTATTGTAAATATGAGATAATTTACAAATTTGCATTGCATTCATATTCGTGAAATTTAATGAAGAAAAGTCAAGTCAATCGTAACCAAATAACTTAATTTTAGGAATTTTTGTGAAACAATAAATTCTTAACATTTAACATTTATCAATTAAAACAGAAATTCAATTTTTTTAGGTTGCTTCCCTTGAAATGGTTTAGCTTTATTATTATATGCAGATTTATTTGTCCATAATTTAACACTTAATATATTAGCATATGAAAATTATTTGATCAAATATAATAATTTTTTTTAATTTAATAACAGAAAAAATACATCAATTACAGTATATCAAAGAAATTTTTGAAAATTGTCATTAGTATAAATTATTTATATACCAGTAAAAAATTTTTTTATTTACTGCAGTAAAAATAAATTTTCTCTGATTAAGTTACATTATTTATAATCTTTTCATTTTCTAAATCAAAAACAATCGAGAAAGTATGAGAAATTGTGTTTTTATTAAATAATGTAAAGTTTACATGTATTAACCTCTCAGGTGGGAGAGTCTGCTAATATCTATCACAGAACATTTTGTACATAAATCTACATCTTGAAAAGTTAAAAAATGTATAGAAAAATATGGTGCTTTTTCATTAATTTTGCTTTATAAACCTTTTCAAGATTTTCACAAGAAATTTTCAATAAGAAAATGTTGTGTGTTTGGATTATATCATAAAACAAAATTACTTTTATGTAACTTTCTTTTCAATTCATTTAATTTTTCAATTAGAATATAAATTTGTGCATTGCATAATTTAATATTTTAGAGAATCTTGGGCTTTAATTCACGAAAACAAAACTTTTTACATTGTAATAAAAACATTAAATTTACCTATAAGACCTTGTAGAGCGAAGAGAAATTACAAAAATCTTAAGATTGTTTATTTTATTTCTTTTAAAATATAAGCTTTGTAAGAAGAAAAAAAAAAAATTTTTTTTATCTCCCAAAAACATCGAGGGAAAAAAGGAGTCTCTCTCCGTAATGCATATCATTTAAGAATTATAAGGCACAACAAAGGGAAAAAATATATGATGTTTTTTTGAAAACAAAGAAAGAAATGTAAATGTTGGCAGGGAGCATTAAGTACATCTAAAATAAAAGTTCCAGCTAATGGATAGCGGATGCATTTTTTAAAGCATTCTCTCCGTTATCCTTTTTGTTAAAGTAAAGAAAAAATATGAAAAATAAAAATAACTCAGTATCTGAATTCTCATTTTCTTTAAGCGCATGATACTCTGGCAGCTAACGATAGAAGAAAAGAACGTGAATATAAAAATAAGCGAATGAGATGAAAAAAAATTCTTAAAAGAAACGAAGTGTTGTCATCATTCCTAACATAAAATCTTTAGAGATCCACATGATTTTCCAAACCTACGCTAGAGGACGCTGTATGATTAGAATGTAGGTCTTTTCTACTTCACGGGAAAGGTTGTAAAACCGTAGCATACGATTTTTCTCGTTAATCATTATTGTGTGATTTTGAGTAATACTTTTTTGTGAGTAAGAAATTTTACAGTACAAACTAAATCAATTTATTAACTAAATTAATGCAGTTACTCTCGAGAAAACTTTTCTTGGAAATAGCGTAACAGCTGTAATATAAGCATGGATAAATTTTAAATACTGTTTTGTAGAAGATGTAAAAGAAGTATTTTAAATACTGAAAATATATTCAAAGACATATTAATATTATAATAAAACTAATATTATTTACTTAAAAACTCAGTTATTGTTTAAATATCAATAATAAGTATAGATACAATTTTCTATGCTGTAAATTATTTTTCAATAGTTTGCTTATATTATTATTATTTCTTAATACTTTTCTGAAAGTAAATATTATTTAAAATACATTTAATATATTTTTTAATGTTTATTAGAGAATCATCTGCTAGCTTTCTTATTGAATAACAACAATCAATTCACTGTTAATCATATCTTTTTCATCTACTAAGCTTGGTTTTCAAGACTTTCCCTTGCTAAGATAGTACATCAGTTAAAATAGTTTCTTAAAATTTGTAATAACTATGTAAATATAAAATTTTACTATTTTTCATGAAATATCAATTAAGATAATTCAATTTGGATTTTATTTTTTAATTCATATTTCATTCTCCTTAATTTCATTTTTTGGTTTTCTTTATCATGCCTAAGTTAGTAAAAAATCAGACAATCAAGTTCATTATTTACAATGATTTCGTAATTTTTTTCAGCAAGTTTCTCTATTAATCCTAGTAAATATGACTGTAAAAACATAAGGCTATTAATTTGTTAAATGAATAATTTTCTTTGATTAAATTAATCTTAATATCAAATATAAAATTTAATGTCACAAAAGAATTATATTATATGAGCAAAACTTCAAGTCTGTTAAAGAAAGCTAAGTTCACGACACAAATATTTAATTACATTAGTTATTTCTTAGATTCTACTTGAAATTATACCAAAATTGTGTATATAATTGATTTACTAAAACAATGATGAAATATTCTTCTTTCAAGGCATAAATTTCCTATGCTTTCATTTATATGTTTCGAACATTTTTGCAAAATAGGATTAAATAGCTTGTTTTGAGGAAACAATTTTAAGTAATTTCATAAATACAATTTAATTTTTTAAATCCTTAATTATAAGTCTCAATTAATGATATCTTTAAAAAGTCAGTATAGATGTATATAAACTCTTATTTTAATAATTATTTCCCTTAAATATATTTTCAAATTACTAGAATTTAAATTTGGGGTGAAGTGGGGGAAGATTTATTGTGAAAAAAATCATTTTTCTGTAATTACTTAAGTTTAAATGGTAAAAATTATTTTTTTCTATTTTAAACTAAATTATACTAAATTAAAAATACTTAAATCAATGTCTGAAGGTACTAATCATATAATATATAATGATTATTAAAGTGTGATTGGATTTTGATAGGCATATATTTATTAAACTTTAAATTCTTAGCAGAGAAGTTTTTTAAGCGCTGTTGTAAATTAGAGTTATTATATGAAAATTTTCAAAATGATGCACCAATATATAGAATATTTTTTGATCTCTAAGTGAGGTACAATGAATAAAAATAAACATAGAAACATTTTATTTTATGTAAAAGCATAAAGTACTTGGAAATAAATTATCTATTTTAACAATTATGTATTTAAATGCCAATATTATCAAAATCTAATCATTTAATAAGTGAACTAAGAAGTTAACTTTTAATTAACTATAAATATATGTTTTAAATGAAAAATTAAGAAATATGCTTGAAATTTTATTTCCATGCATGATGCAAAAAGTTTATAAATAATGTAAAATATTTATATAATCAGTGAAACAAATAACATAACTTAATATTTTTATACTTTATATAATATCAGGAGAATAATTTGCTTTATTCACTGTGCTTGTTTCGTATATCAATGAACAATACTTTTAGAAATATGCCTCATTTTTAAAATATATGCATAATGATAACATGTATTTATATAGATTTTTTGTTTTACTTTAATTTTATAATTATAAAAAACATAAATTTGTTAAATACAACCTTACAAAGTGTTAAGGAAACGATGTGGTTTAAATCATAAGAAAATTTTGTGTTAAACTTTAATTTATTGCAATAGTTTCTTTATTTTTGATTTATCTTATGTTAGAGAAAGCAATTAAATTATTTAAAATTTTCCAGTTAAAAAGACTATTAATTTCTGAAATAATAACAAGCTTTTTTTAAGCAAACAGCAAATAAATTATCATGCAATGTAAATTATTTTTTAAAACTACATTCCATCGATGAATTATTATATTTAAGATAACAAAATATTAAGAATGGAGGTGAAAATGCAACACAGTTGGATAACTATTAATGTTCGTTCCAAAACACAAAAAAAGAAAAAATATATTCAAAATTCATTTTTAAATAAGAGTAATATTAAACTTGAGTTGAAAAATGAAAGAAAAACATTGAGGGTCTTTTAGGAATAGGCTTGACATACGTTAAGGTACTGATAAAGAGTAGCCAATTGTGAATTATTTTGTAAAAAAATATCACACGATTCTAGATAATGAATGAAGTCACGATTCAAGGAAAACAGGTTTCTGACAGAATGGCTCCCCAATTTCTTGTTAAAACGAGCTCCCAATTCAAAACCGATTCTCTGCATTAATTAAATTACCTGTGCAGCCGCCAATTAGGTATCATGTCACACCCATTGTCGAAGACTACAATCAAAATAACGCTTGTAACTAAGTTCCAAACTTCGTGAGTTTTCAAGTTCCTGTTAACTGCTGCGTTTTGATACAGGCGGTTTACGCCCAAATCACTGGATAACACTTGTAATGAGAGTGATTGCGGTAGAAGCTCATCTGATTGTAGAATGGCAGTCAAAAGGTTTATAGGTCAGGCTTCCGTGGTCACGCTTGATCGACCTTCTGAAAGAATTGTATTTTTTGTTGTTCATATTAAAAAAAAAAAAAAGAAAATTAGGTTTCAAATACTTTCCACTGCATGAAATTGTATTTCATATTATAAAAATATATTTATCTTGTTATGTTTTTTCGTTTTATTTTAAAAAAATAATATCGTTTATATAATGAGTTGTAAAGTAAGTAATACATTTTGTAAAAATAAATTCTAAAAATCAATTATTTAATAAGAAAAAAAATGTGAATTATTTTCATTCGTTACTTTTCTAATCCTTCGAATCCTGAAAAAGAAGAATTAGATTTAAGGATTTCATATGATGTACCGTTTGGTATATTATTTTTATTAGAAAAAAAAAATTAAAAATACATTTCTTTTCATAAAGCTTGAAATTCGCTATGGTGTTATAACATACCAGTATTATTCCTATGGACTCTTTCTTTTCTTTAAATAGGTGTATATAATCACACATTTTTGTAAATAGAAATATACCAAAAAAAAAAAAAATCTGGTTTTTGACATTTCATAACTGTACTTTATTTTTCAGTAATGTTTTCATTTTATTTTCTTTCTTGTAGTAGATGTATCGAAGATCACGACTTTGGTCAGGTGTTTTTAGATTGCGATGTTGACGAAGATGAAATACATAATTTAACTTAGTGTAGTACTTATGTTAATGCAGTTATTATTATGAAATTTAATTATTTTAATCCATTTTACAATGCGGCGCTTATGCTGATATGGTATTTCTTTCAAATATTGTGGTATTAACTTTAGATTAATAATCTGGAAATTTCTCTCTCTCTCCTCTCTGGTATTAGTCACAAATTTAAGCTTTTAATCGTAGATGAAATTTTTTTTAGATTCAAACATTTTAATGATTTTTTTAAAATCATTTAAAACAAAACTTACAAAATGCAAATTTATTTCTATTAAACGCTTAAATTCAAATTAAGAAAAAGAACAAAATATTTATATTTTGTAAAATAAATATTTATTCGGCAATGATGAAATAAAGTTAAGAATATAAACATATCTATATAAATTTATATTTAAAAATTCAAGATAAAACATTAATAAAATAAGCATTCAGACATAATGAAATATAGTTGAAATTAAATGTTACTTGATAATTTAAACAGTTGTCACAATTTTTGGTTAAAATTATTTTATAGAAATGAATAAGGAATAATAATTAGTTTAAACTAATATAATATGATGAGGAATTCCCTTTGAATAGGAGAAAGAATGAGAACAGCTATAAAATAATATGCATATACTTTTTTACAAGCTTATATTATTATATATGATAATCTTGTAAGCCTTATAAGCTTGTAAGCCTTGTAAGCTGATTTGACATGATATGTTATATTTATTTGTATTAATTTTTAAATTAATTCGTCATTACTTTTACGAATTTTCTATCATGATTTTGATTAAACTGTTTTGTCAGTTAAAAATATAAATTCATTTAAATTTCATTTACAAAAACTTCTAAATGGAAAAATATAAAATGAATTATGAAAGACTACAGCCTCCGTTCCAAACGGTTTACTATACATGCTTCCTTTTTATATAATCATTTTTTTATATAAATGTTAATTTATTTTGTAACATCAGATACAGATTTCAAGAAAATAAAAACTAGCATTTTAATTGAGGTTATGTCAAGTAAAAAAAGAAAAACATATGATATAATTATTTTATAAACACACAATCGTTCTTATAATATACCCTATATTTTTTTCTCGTGATAAAAATAGCCAAGAACATATCTGAGTGATAAGTTCTCAGTTTTCACTTCAAATATTAGGGAGTTCGATTCATATCAAGTATAGAGGCTTTCAAAAATTTAGAATTTAAGTTGTATGTTAACTGTTGTACTTATATGCAAAATATGACATTGGAAAACAAAACAAGCAAAATATTTTGAAAAAGGTATAATGAAGCTTCTCTCAGTGTTAGTACTAAAAAATGTTTTATACTTCTGAGTTTTGCTAGGTCAAACTTTTTTTATTATAATACTCAGTTTACGTTTAAGAAACTTTTAAGATTCTTTCCTTTTTTCTGAATCCGAACAATTTTCTATAAAAGATATTCACTTTCATTGAGACAATTTGAAGAAATTGGCTCTGTTGTTTCCTTATGTGGTGTGTTCTAAATAACAGATCCAAGACTTCTGTAAATAACATCATATTTTTCGAGCCATAATTTTTTCCTTTATCGAAAAGTAACTTTTCTTTTCATGATGTTTTGGTTCTAGTTATATTAGTATGGAAATTATATTTTTATTTTAAAACTGTATGAAACATTTTAAAATTACGCACAAGAGAAATCTAAAAAGAAAATAAAAAGACAGTAGATGAAAGTATAGATAGATTTAATACATACTAGAAAATAGTAGCATCGATGGGTTTTACCATTTCAAAGAATGTAGCAAATGCAATGACGTAAGACGCCAAAAGAAAAAAAAATACACTGCAATATTTTCAGTTAATACTTTAAAAATGCTTATCCCATATTAATCTTAAATGCATATATTAAGAAGTTTTCACTTTCTATGATCATTAATGCACTTTCGGAAAAAATAGGAAAGTTTGTAAATAACTTTGAGTTAATAAGATTGGATAAACCCAATCTTATTAACTTAAAAGTTCAATTTTAAATTTTATATATATATATATATAAAATTAAATATAAATATATATAAATATATTATTATTATTATTATTATTTTAGAAATCAGAATTCAAACGCTTATCAGAAACAATAAAAGTATCAGACCAGTTTTTCAGCCACATACATGTTTTAGATATAGCAAAAAGTTTTGATATTTTATTTCCTCTTAATTTTAATTGAAAAAAAAGATTGAGATAGGATAATTTATTTCTAAATACTTATAAGAAGTTTGGAATATTATCTTTTAACATTTTCCTTTTTTATGAATATCAATTTATAATTTCTTTTGAATTTACATCAAAATACATGATTATTACATTAAACCAATAATTTATTTTCAAGAAATAATTATTATTCGTTCATATATTTAAATTCAGCTCAATGGTATTTTTAAGAAAGTAGATATGAAGATTTCTTGTATCTTTATTAGTCCTTTTCAGGTTTAGAAATATTGAATTTAAAAGTTGAAAGAAATAGTTCATTACTTATATTCAAGTTTTATAAATATAGAAAAGCAAATCACCACATACAATGGAAATTAAATTTTAAAAAATCCTGTGTGCACGTTCTTTTAAAATTATTTTATTCTGTTGTCACAAAATGAATCCAAAAGATATAAAATATAAATTTTTTAAATGAATGAAAACAACTCTTGTACATTTTTTGAATTAACACAATTTTTTTGGTTTTAGAAAGTTAAAGTTCATTAAATTGAGTAAAAAGTTTTAACTCAAATTATTAATTAAAAGTTTTAACAAATTTAATTCAAATTTTATTTGAATTCAAATTTAACTCATTATATTCAAATTATTTTATTCAAATTTATCCCGAATTTACTTAAATTATAAAAAATAAAAGAAAAAACTAAAAGTATTTTATTATTAAGATAAAAACATATTTTTAATTATTTCCTAATAATTCTTTAAAATTAAACGTAAAAAAAGATTTATTATGGTATAAGTCTTTTAAAATTTAATAAAATACTTTTGTAATTTATTTCCAACAATTTTTCTTATTTAGTTTTATATAAATTAAAATACTTTTCTATAAATATATACGAAAATACATTACAGTGAAATATAGCTTTCTCATACAAAAGTTAAGATTCATTTTATTACCAAAAATAAGAATCAACCATTAATTTTATTTAATAACTATTTGGTTTTAATTTAGATATTTAAAAAATAATACAACATTCTACAAAAATAAAATACACTGTTGCTCCTAAGTGAATCATTATTTTGTTTACAAACACCATTTTCTCATCAATGATTGATTCAACTACCTTTAAAAGATGAAGCTGATGCAAGAATGATTATCACTTGATCAACGCATTTTAGAATGCCTCTTAGGGAACATTTCATTAAGAAATACTGCTTCTCGCGTGTCACCTAAACAAGACTCCCTAGAGAATATATGAACTGCTTTTCTATTTATCACTTTTTAAGGACAAGTGAAACTAACTTAGGGTAACTTAATTAGTCCACTTATCTGATAAGCATTCCCAATTGCTTTGGATTTGACTAATATTAGTCAAGTAGAGAGAATCCCTAATAATTTAATAAATCATAAATGAGATCCTCGTTAAAAGAGGGGAGAATTCAATATTAATTGATGTTTTCCCATTATTTTCACGCTTGGAATCTTAATGCAAAGTCCTAAATATTAAATAAAACTCTTTTCTACAAGTTAAATGTCATTATGTTCAGTGTATCTTATACTAAACATCGAAAAAGTATTTTATACTAATGTTTGATTTTTAATGGATATTAAGTATCAAAGATCACGTTTAATGTGCCCTTTTATGAGGTACTATTTTTAATCTAATTCAGTTTTTAGTTATTTTGAATATTATTCAAAACCCAATTATTTGATTTTTCTGGTTTGAATCCTTTTGTAATTTCATCATCTTTAAAACTATTCTGAAGCAAATTGCTTTACCATGTATAATTAAATAAATAAATATATACATATATATTTACATTACCTACCAATAAGAGACTAATTTTTTTAATATATTCCAATTTTCTTAATATATAAAAAATTAATTAACAAATGCAAGAAAATTAATTAATTGTGATATTTATATCCAATATTAATTTTAGTCTCTCACCAATAGAATGGAAATTATTTCGTAAATTTGCAATTTGAAATGATAATTCAATTTCCATCAATTTGGGAAATATCCTAAATTTTCAATTTTAGAATAGAATCACCTGAGTTACTGGATAAAAGTTATTTACCTGATGACAGAATCTATTTTACTTAAACTACTTTAAACTTAAGAAAATTTAATAAGAGAAATGAACTGAACAATATTTCTTTTCAATTAATTTAGATGATTGTTAAGTAGAATTATATAAAAATTAATTTTAAAACTTCATTTTTGTAAGCAATGAAATTAAAAGAACTTAAAATTTAACGAAGTTCAATATTGACTAAGTTAAATGGCCCATTTGAAATTTTGAATAAAAACAATGAGAAAATTTCCTTTTCTCACCCATTATTTGATGAAAAAAATTCAACTTTATTTTCTACATATGTAAACGTTAATGCTCAAGTATTTTATACATTAAATTTCTGTTTAGTTTTATAATATAATTTTCTGGTTATAAAAAATTAAGACGAAATATATTACATCCATTTGATCCATCAGAAAACTGAATAGGACACACGGGACACATCTAAAATTTAGAAGGTAAAGAAATATTTAAAAAGTTTTTGATTGTTATTAAATTTATATTAAAAATTTATGAGAAAGATGTTTTCAGGAAATTTACTTCCTTTTTGGAAAATTCAGGAGCAGTTTAAATCAAAACTGTAATTTCTTACTCTAATTTACTATAGTATACTATAATAAATTTATATAAAATCCTATATAAATTTACTATAGTATACTATA
>JAPDSC010036855.1:1072969-1087648 GCA_026290005.1 Latrodectus geometricus
AATAAATTTATATAAAATCCTATATAAATTTACTATAGTATACTATAGTAAATTAGTAAAATATAACATCTATAATTTGGAATAATAGATGTTATATTTTGATTGGCTAAGTATAGAGCAAATCTCATTGCTTGATAGTTTTGATTATAAACACGGATTTTTATTTTATCAAATATTTATTTTAAATATTTTCTTTGTAAATTCTTTTATATACTTCATAATATTAAAAAATGCAATCTAAAGCATCATCAGAATATCACTATATATAAATACACATCACATTTTCCTTATGAAAATATGTTCATGTTCAAAATATTTTTATGTCCCGTTTATAAGTATTTTCACTAGATTAAGAATATGTGACACAAATAAAAATAACAAACTAAGATTTCTTTCAGGCTTAAGAACTATGCAAGTCACAAGTTAAATTGTGCAATTCATCAAATTTTAATAACTATTTGTACTAAAAATAAAACAATTAAAATTATTTTTAATACAAAATTAAAATTTAAATGAGAAATTAAGTGTCTACGTTAAAATAATACCAGGTTTTGTAAATATAATGAAAATAAATTCAATGTTTCATAAGGTGAAATGAATAGAAATATTTTTTATCTTCCTCAATTCTATCATCCGTATTTTTAAAGAATAAAAAAGAATAATTGCATATTCTCTTATAATACAATGTTTTTTTTCAATTTGAATTTTTATTTTCAATTTAAATTCATATAATATAAGATATAAGAATGTATCGATAAAATATTTATCATATTTCTTTGTAGGGGTATATAAAAAGAAAATATATTTTATCTCTAAGTATAGAAAACCATTACATTAATTAATGCATCTGCTATAATCTTATAGTATATATTAAGAAAAATGAAGCACTAAACTATACAAGAACCTCATTTATTTTCCTCACGTGTTTCCTCTCATTCACTCTTCACAATTATTTTTCAGGTATATTTTAATTTTGTATGTTTAAGTGACTTTAATAGACGTTTTTCATTCACTCATCTATATCCTTAACAGATCTGAGAAAAATACTTCAATTTTAATAAAACGAGTTTTCAAATCCTATAACGATAATTAAATTATGTATGATCCTTTTTCGATCATCTTAAAATAATTTTATTAGCACTTTTCAAAATTATAGAAATCGTATCTAAAATTATGAATACCATTGTTTATTTTATTTGCTTTTGTTTAATTAAGAAAATTACAACAATAAAATTTTCAACAATAAAATCTCAATAGTAGCATGAAAAATAAGTTCATAATATTCTAAGGAAAAAAGGGTTTTATTAAGATTGTTAAAAAATTATACAATAATTATGATAATAATTATATACTCCAGTAAAAATATTATAATAGAAAATAGTAGTGTTGTGTAATAAGGATATAAGGTAGTTTTATTTTTTTATTCGAAGACTATGCAATTTGTCATTGATAGCAAAAAATCAAAACTAATATTAATTAGTTGTAAAACGTATAGCATTGTAATAATAATACGCTGAGCTATTTTTAATGAATAAATTCTGATCTGTAACAAGCCACGTTAGGTAAGTTGGAAAAATCCCAAAAATATGTCTGTTAATAAAAATTGTTTCCATGATGATGTTTGTTCTGAAGAGTATGTATAAAATTTAAACACTTAAATGAAAAAATAAAAAAAAATGATATTCTCATAAATCTTATAAATAAGTTTAATAAAAAAAATTAAAAGAACTAAGAAACAAATACAAAAATATTCCTTGAATGAGTTAAAATGGTCATGCAAACATGTTTAATAATCATAAATTTTAGCTTTACTGTGATATTTACATATATTGCTTACAATAGCATTCTTTTTCTGCATCAAACATTTATGACATTAAAAAATACATATACAATTCATGACTTTTGCAAGCATATTATTGGAATAATTACAAAATTCAAAAATATATTCGTCTTTAAATATATTACTTCCCTTATTTAAATTATGAGAAAGTCACTATTAAGTTTTGATATTACTATGTATTTGTTTAATTTAATTACTTGTATACTTAATTAATAGATTCTAGAAACACAATTCTTACTTCTGACGCACTGTTTTAATGATAATTCGCTTATATTGTTTTTTTTTTCAAGTAAAAAGAATTTATTATTATGATAATAATATTAAAATACAAATTACTTTATTTATTTTATTTTAATATCATTAAACTATTCAAAAGATAGTATTGAGAAGCATTTCCTTAAAAATTGAAACTTAAATTGGCAAAACAATGGTCAAAGTATTTTTTTTTCGACAATATTTTCGATTAAATAAAATTTTTTTTTCATAATTGTAACCAGATATATGGCCAAAATATACAAAATTTAATGAATTCAAGAAATTTTAAGTTCATCTTCAATCCTCCTGTGTGTATTCCTTAGAAATAGGGATAATATCTAACTGCGTAACACCAAACTGCTTTGGTATGTTTTGTTGTCTGATAAGACAAGAATTCATTCAACTTTTAACGTGAGCGGATGTTTCGTTTCCAGAAATGTGTAATAGATCCAGTGGAAATGCAGAAAGGTAAGCGTAAGATTTGTTCCCCAGTAACTTTCAGGTAACTCATTTTCCTTGCTTTGTTGCAACTGAGCACATGTCACTTTGTGAAGAGTTATCAAGTTTCTAAAAATAAACTTTCAATATAAATTTCGTTGGAAATAGGTGCCCCATAGATTTTAAAGCAAATAATGAAAATGATGTTTACTAACAACTTGTAAAGTTAAGTTAATTAAAATCTGATAGTTTTGAAAAAATATTGAATTTTCTTTTCAATTCTTTTAAAAATATTCAACAATTATCATTACAAATATAGCTATCAATAAAAAATTTTAAAAAGTAGTGGATATCAACACTTATTATGTTCGAATGGAATTAATAATAGTTATTAATTTATGTCCTTTTAAGTAATTACATCTTAATTACTTAATTGCACACATACTTCTAAACAGATGCACATATTGAAATTTTGATGAGAATATAAATTACTTCATGATTTTTATTTTAAACATCACTTACTTATTATTTGTATATATATTATTATAAATATAAAGAAGTTTAATTACTAGTAAAATATATCTTTAACAATGTGTTCTGTTTCGTAAGCACAACAGAATACATTATAATTCAGGAAATACTGTAATTCAAAAACTTTTGTCTCTTTACTCTTATAAACAAATGTGCAACAGAACCACCTTAATCTGTCTTCTTCCTTGATTTAAGGTTTTTTTATCATTTTATTTCACTTAATTATAATATATACTTTTGAAATCTTGTACTTTCAATCAATTATAGAGAGCTTCTTAATACAAAACACAGAGATTAAATAAACAAAAACTAAAGCACAAGCAGTTGAAGATATAAATAAGGATTAACATAAAAGGATAAATGTTCATGGCAAATTCAAATATAATAACATTTCAAAAATTATTGTCTAAACCTATCAACTCTTTTTTAATTTTAAATGTAGTTAATAAAAAATTAAGCAATTGTTTAAATTTAAATTCTTTATTTTTTTCCATGATTTCTATCTCAGTTTTTTCATTTTTCTTGATTTTCTTTATTTATTATCAACATCATTTCAGATCTCAATTATATATTTTATAATTGGCATTATATAAAATTTAAAAAATGGAATTATAAATTGAAATGCATGATTATCAAACTAATTTTTTCCATTTATTTAAAGAGTTTTTTAACTTTTCAATCAAAGTGGTGATTATACCATAGAACTCTTCCCTATATTTAAAATGTTCAGTATTTGGTAACAGAATAGTATTATATATTGTTCTTACAGAATAATATTATAATTATTATTTTATATAGGTATATAGTTAGATTACAATTATTAGTTATAGATAAAAAATGATTTTTTTATCTGACTAATAATTGTAATGTAACTAGAGATCTAATTTGTTAGTTAGATAAAAATGATTTTTTTTTTATCTAGCTAATGAAATTTAAAAATAATAACAAATTAGTTTGTACTGATGCGCATTTTAAACCTTTTACACATATATTTTACATCTTTTTATTCTTACCATACTTTTTATTCTTAAATTTTAAATGCTAATACCTTAATTAAAGTATTTTTATCTTGGTGTTGCAAAATTTGTGTAGTTCTCACTTATAACCTTGGGCTTGCATTTTTTAAATGTTAACAGTATGTATCATTGAAATTAAAATTTTGTAAAAGCATACTTTGTTATCATTCTATTTTCCATTTAATTCGGGAAAACCACTTTAACTGCACTAATAAAAATAGTAAAAAAGTTATGCGCAACTCTTAATTTTTATAAAAAATTTACTATAATATATTTTCATTAAATTTGATGTCATATAATACAAATTGTAAACAATAAATACAGAGAGAAATTAAAATTTTTATTTATCAATACTATTCTTAATATATTTTATATTACACCAAAAAAAGATTTTACGCTTTTCTGAAAGGTTTTGTAAGGGTATTCGTAAGATGAAAATATAAAAAAAAAACCTTAAGCCTCAACAGGAATTCTAAATATCGTTAATTATTTTTGCTAATTATTAAATATTAATGCATTTTTATTTTTATAAATTTGCATCCATCTCTTTCACATTTTAATTAAATATTTAAAAATTCACATAATTTTCTGGGTAAATATAAGTGAGTATGATTGCAAAGATTTAAAAATCAGATTCACTCAAATGAATTACTTGAGTAAAACCATCTAGAGAGAGTAATAAACTTTTTTAAAATAAAGTAACAACTAATAAATGTAAATATTTTGGTATAGAATTAAATATAAGTCCTATGTATTTCATTAAAATGTATTAAAAAGTTATTCTAATTATTGTGTGATTATTGTTAAACTCTTTGGAATTACTGTACAAAAACGAAATCTTTGCATAACAATACTTCAAATAATATTTCAAAATTTTTAAAATACTAAAAGTATTTAGTTATCCTCGTAAAATGTATCAGCTAATTAAATTATACAAAATTGTTAATTAATAAAATTACATGTGCACTAATATTTTTTGTTGCTTACATTTTCCCTTAAATTTCACATTATTGTGTAATTTTAATTCTTTACGAGCTTATATATATATTTATTAATTTTTATAAAGTAATCTATTACAAAAAAATTATATTCTTTCTTAAAATAAATTGAGCACTGAAAAGATGGGGAACAAAACTTCGCAACTTTAAAAAAAAAATTACAGTGAAAATGAAGATACTCAAAGGAAATTAAATTAATTCCATTGCTGTTTATCTTAACATTTTCAATAATGTTTATAAAAATTTTTTAATTCATCATAGTACTGAAATAAGTTCAATTCTTGTAGCATATAGCTATTTTTCCGGTCTTTTCTAAGCATGATAACTCTACAAATATGGATTGCATATTTTAATACCTCAACAATTTTCAATCATCTGAAAATAACTTAAATTTTAAGTTTAATTTAGTTAAGTAAAAATATTCATTTTTAAGTCCTTAAAATTTGGTGTTTATACATTAAGTAAATAAGTACAAAGGGAATCTAATTATTTTATTGACGTTTAATTTTAAGAGATTATTATTTATTATCTAACTCCAGATAGATTAGAAAGCAGTATCTTCCCCGATGCAAAGATATACATTGCTCAATAGTAAACACAACTTCCTTATTGAGTTAAGAATCTGTAAAACTCGTAATTGATCTGACGTTATAAAACATAAAATAATGCATTAGTGAATTAAAATTCGTTGAAAATAATGTAATATATCTATTGACATAGCGTTATGTCTACATGAATTTTATTTTTTAGAATTATTGCCAATCTTTAAAAATCAATAGAAATAGATCACTAATCTCTTGTTTCATCATATATATTCCTTAATAAAATTATTAAACATCACAAGACTTTTGAAAAAAATAATAAATATTCAATTAGTTCTATGAAATATAAATTTCTTAAATTTTTATTCTAATATTTGATTGATTTTCGTAAGGAAAGGTACTAAAATAATTTTTTACACCATAAATATTGAAATAAATATAGAATTTAGTTTAAAAGTAGGATAAAAAATCTATAATGCAAACACTACAAATAAAATATTACTTTCAAGAGTTACTATTTTGTAAAACTTAAAATCTATAAATCTTTCTAAGGCTATTTGAGCATTTGTAAAATACTATGATGTATAACTGTAGCTTTTGAAAATGCTTTTTTATAGGGAAACAATACAGTACGTAATGTTTCACATATAAAATATTTTCATTTGCAAAAAAACAAACATTTTTCCAGATGCAAAAGAGAGAGAACTTTAAATTTGCCTAAGCAAGTAGTTGATCGACTATCCAAAACATCTCACCAGATATTTGCATACAAAACTTTATTGGTTAGAATGGCTCAGGTGATAGTCATTATTTATTTAAAAGTATGCTGACAGTCGGTTCACTTAAATATATAAGTGAACCGACTAATGTTCTAAGGCTAAGCAATGATATAGATACATATTTGTTGCTCATTCATACATGCTTAATAATACGTACTGAAGATTCCTTCATGCACATTAAAGAGAAATTTGTGTCAAATCGGGATTAATATAATTATAAAGTGAATTAAAGTCTAGTTTTTTTTCCAACAGAATAATGCATTAATACAAACAAATCGTTATTTGTTGCTTATCCCCCTGGTGCAGGAAAGCATACACCAGGTCCAGAAATCTGGCATAGGGTAATATGTAACTTCTTTTTTGGAGAGGAACCACAAGGGCAGAAAACTGACTTGACCTCTGAACACACATGCCATAGGTACCCGTTTATAGGGTAAGTAATCATTCATACTAGGAAAGGACAAATACAGGATAGAGAGAGAGAGAAAGTGTATAGCGATTCCCGAACCGGGATTCGAACCCATACCTCCCTATCGTCAGTCAGGCATGCTAACCACTAGATAGAGTAGGCGACATCGTAATTTGCAAAACATATAATTGCTTTTCCATTTTAACTTATCATTCACCTAACTACAGCTGAATAAAATGATTCAATCCGCTTCTTATTATGGGAAACTATTTTTAAGTGTTTAAAAGCTTACAAATTCAATTCTCAAATCTTGTAAAGGTATGTCACATGCTATAATATTTTGAGGAATTTGTTGAAAAATTGACAAACTTTGTTTTAAAATGATCTAAGCAAAGTAACTTCACAGAAAATTAAATTTATGAGCCGGTAATTTTGAGAGAAAGTCAGTTTACTGTCTGATGATTTTGTTCGTATTATTTTAAAATCGTTTCCTATAGTTCTGTAAAAATATGATACATATAATAAATATTATTGCGTTATTAAGAGTAACTAATGACTTTTTATTCATTCTAAAATAGTATTTTTTTTAACTCCTTGGGAAATTTTAAAGTGTTCATATATTTATGTCAAAAGTACAGCCCGAAATACAATGGCTCTTATTTTTTCTAGAGGCATAGACTGTTAAAATTAGATTGAATTTGTTAAGAATATAGTTCCGAAATGCGTATGTTCTATTTCTAACAAAAAAAAACAACACTTATTTTAATTTAAATTTATGGATTGCTTTTGAAGAACACTTGCCTTATATGGAAAAACTGAACCATATTTACAGATTTCTTATTTTTGAACATAATTACCATAGATTCCATCTCCAATAATAACATATCAGTTGGGGAAATAAATCGATGGTCGTATGATATTCAAATAGTTCATTTTTATGAATAGGTAAAATTAAAAACATTTGTACTATAAACTTCAATCACATTATTAACCCTTCTTTGCATAATGGTGGAAATTTCCATCATAACCTATAATGCCCAAAAATTATATAAAAGAACAAATTCACTTTAAGTTGATCGTGTTTGGATACCCTTTTAATGTCCATTGCATAAAAAGAAACATAGCTGTCAAAAATAAATAAGTGTCATTATCAGTGAAACGAGCTTAAAGTTGTCTCATTCCGCTGTTTGTTGTAGTTGCAATAAACGTATGATTTCCTTTATAATTTTGTTTTATTATATTAGAGTTTCTATTGCTAAAAAATTGAAAATGAGTGGAAGAAAGGTTTGTAACACGTGTTTCTGTTATTTTCCTCTTTTATTTCTATTTAGTACTAAGCTAATGATCTAACTTTGGATGATGATGGAAATTTTAGCATATTGTTTTTTGCTAAATTTATACTATAAATATATACTAAGATTTTTTTTAACCATTTTTCCTTTAATTTTGAACATGAATTATATCAACTTGATTTATTTCACCAATAAAGAAAAAAATCATGCAAAGAAGGGTTAAAATTTTTCTCTCTGAACGAATGGATGTAAAATCATTGTAAAAACGAAAAAATAATAACTTTTAAAATTGTAATGCATATAAAGTCTAATAATAAATCTTTGGGTGCATTACTTGGATATAAAAATATTAGATGTCTTGATAGGTTTAAATAGCTATAATCAAATTCTACTTAAAAATTATCCTTATATTTTCTCCTACTATAATATTTATTCTGTTATTTACGCCTGCTTAAACCTTTATATTGATATGTATGTATTTAATTATAACCATATTAGAGTTACTTAAATTATTAATAGATATGAATTTAATCTTAATTTCAAATAAATTTTATTTTGTAAGTTCTCTACTTAAATTATTTTCTACTAAATATCAATAATATGAAAATAAAAGTTGAAAATTAATTATTTAAACTATGAATATCTTATTTTTCATAATTAAAAATGTGTATTATTGAAGTTAATACTATTTACACATATTAATTGTTAAATTAATATATAAAGGAGAGAAAAAGTAAATAAACTTAAACTTAACCTGAGGTTTCAAATCTTGAAGCCTCAGTAAAGAATAGTAAGTTTAAGAATTTTTTCCATTTTTGCTTCATATCTTCCACATAAGAATTGGAAATAAAAACTTACAGAGATGAAATATAATTTTTTAGTAATGTGTGTCATAATCCTTGTTTATCAATAGTATATACGTACTAATTTTATAAAGAAGTAAAATGAAAAATTGACAATTCTATACGTAAATAGGAAGAATCAATTTCAATTACCAAAATATTACTTTATTTTATCATGATATATATTTTCTCCTGTTATTTAACAGTTTCACATTTTTTTTATGGGTGATATGGGCCAATTTTCTCTTCATTCCTTGGTTGAAGTCCAGATTATGCTTTCTATTAAAGACACATTGGGGTAATAAAATAAATTTATACTCTTAAAATTTATTATAAAATCTGCAACTGCAGAGACCTCTAGATTCTATCTGACAACCATAGTTCAATTCAACATCTCAAAAATTGGTCCCAGATAGTAGATAAAACAAGTTTATTTATGCTACGAGAAGTAAAGCTCATCTCTCATCAGCACGAAGTAAATTTCCAATGGATCCCGTCCCATGTTAATATCTACAGAAAGGAATTGATCAACACTCTTGTAAGGGAGGGACTAGACCATCCTGTCCCTTTCATCTCAGAGATCACATGTTTTGAGTTATTCTCGAGGCAAAAGGCCCAAAATAAAGAAAAATTGTTAATACTTCCACCTCGCAACTGGTATAAAGTCAAAAGATGAGGACTTTCCTTATCTCTCTCTTGTGACAGGCAGACCAACACATGTCTGTCCCGACTTGCCAGTGGGCACTTGAAAGGTCTCACATATTCTGGGGGTAGCAATAAGTTTCCTCTCTGCACTAAATGCCGGCAAGTATAGGCATTACGTCAGCACATCTTGGACTGGACTGGGGGAATGGATTTGTTTAGATTTTACCAATGGAAGAGCTCTTATCTCGTGCATAATGTTCAACTCACTTCTTGAGAATCAAATCAAGAGCTACTATTCCAGTGTTTACATAAGCAGTTAGATAAATAAAATTGATAAATTTTTAACATAATTAAAAATAGAACTTCATAAAAACGGAAGCTAAATTTTAACCTGAATATGTAAGCTGTAAACTTATTATGGGTATTATTTTTCCTCCTGCGCATCATTTCAAATATATTTAAATACATCATATCAAGTGAAAAATTACTTTGAAGCCTTTTTGAAATTTGTTTCCCATTAAAATACAAAATAAATGCAAACATAAATTTAATTTCAGTGATAAGCAATTTGAAAATTCAATTTGTGTATTACTCTTAAAACTATAGATAAAAACTTATTGGTGAAATTACTTAAATTTCTCAGAGATTATTATAGTGATAGTTATATATGATTAATATAATATAATAAAAATTTCTTATTGTCTTTGATACAGTCAAATTACGTATTTATATTTGAACTTTATAAAAGCTATACATCAAAGATAAATCGATGTTAAATACAAACTTAAAGTCTTAAGCACATATAGGGGAATTGAAAATTTAAATATAATTATATCAAACGCAAATTTATATTAAAAATGTTTGCCATTCGATGTTTTCATATTAAACTATAATTTTATTCGTCAGCTTTTTGTTGATTAAATTCTGATTTTTTGAACTAAATAATAATGTGTTAAGTTAGAATTTGTTTTGTTTTTTAATTTTTGGTACAATAGTAGCTAGTTAAAGGTTTTTTTTTCCTATAATACATGCCTGTTGGTCACATAAATTTGTATCTAATTTTGTAAAATATTGTTACAGTATTTAAAGTATATAATTATGTATGGTTATAATTTTTAAAAACAAATTTATTCTCCTACTTTTATTAATTATAAACACACAAATGCGTGAATGCTGATCACCCTGTTTAGTGGTCAGCGAGCCTGTCTTCAGATGGGAAGTACTAAATTCGAATTCTGGTTTGGACATGGATGTACTTCCTCTCTCTCCTGGCTTTGTTCTTTCATTGTGTGAGTTGCCTACCCAATAGATGCGTGTAAACATAGCATGTGTGTACTGAAGAAGTTTGACTCCACACTAAAAATTATGGTTCAGTTAAAAAATGGAGCAGCGCATCCCATATTGCCAGCCTTGTTGGCACACGAGAACAACTACAAACGAGTGAATAACATAAAGTCACACACAGCTTGATTGCAAACTGAAAAAGCTAATTTTTCAATGTAAAAATTAAGAAAAATCTAATTTGAACAAAAATTTAAATAACGTTATATATGTACATTTTGTAAATTATGAAAAATTGCATAGAAACTACAAAATATTTTACAGCTTGAATTTTAGTCTATAAAATGCTTCAACACAAAGTAATCGATTTACAAGTCGTCTTATAATTAGCGATGCCCGATCATTTGATTGAGATTATGAAAAAATTGTGATTACCCCAATAGAGGGTCTGGTATTTCCGGTATTTGATTGATGTTAAAATATTTGCTTATGTAGAATAAATAATATACCTCATTTTTTAGAATGTGATTGCTTCTAGTACTAAATGAATCAAGTATCAATCTTATTGCCAGCAATTTATGAGTAGGATACAGAAAAAAAAACACTTATGCTGCAAATTATGTGTGCAAATAGCCAAACCTAAAGATGTATAAAATTGTGTTTATTTCAGATTCCATTATTTTAAATGATTCCTGTCCAATTTATCAATAGGTTTTGTTATAGGCACTTTAAATTTATTCATACTATTTGTGTAATATCTTTGATTTTATGTTATGTTTAGATTTTCTTCTACAAAATATTTTAATTCTGATAATTTATATTATTATTATCAAAACAGAATCTTATTATTATTTTTACAATAATATATTTAAACCTAATCCTAATTTACAGCAAAAATTAATTTTCTGTAAATTATACTTTTCTGTATTCTATTTAATATCAATATTTTCATACTGCATTTATTAAACACGTTTACAGAAGCAACGTAGAATATAAAAACGTATAAACGCAGAATAACGCTTATAAACGCAGATGAACAATGCTTTTTGTACATCAAAAAAAAAGGCAGATTATTTTTATATAGAGTGAGTTCTTTCCAATCATGCTTGAATTATATGAATTTTTCAAGGTCATTTAATTCAAGCAGTATTAAGAAGACAACTTAAATCTTCAAACTGTAAATTTTTTATGACAAATATAAATTAAACGTAGTTTAATATTGGTACCTTTTATTTTTATTTATGTATAAGATGACTGCAATCTCTTCTCCCGTTGCACAGACAATATATGTTATATCTCTCTTTCTATATAATTATATCGATACAAAAAATTAATAATGCCTTATGTGTTTTTTATTTTGTGTAAATAAATACATGAGGAAAATATGGAGCAAATGTCAGTGAAAATGTGAAAATTAGATATTAAATATTTATTTATTAAATAGGAAATCAAAAAATAATAAGTAAAGCTACAATAAATACAAGCAAAGGTAATGGCATATTTAGGTATAATGTTTAAAAACTTTATCACGTGAGATTTTTTACTGTCAAAATTACCAATCAATCTTTTAGTTACAAAAAAATGGAAGTTATAAAAAAAGATTTTACGTGAAATTAAGAAATTTTAGGTCAATGTTATTTAACATTAATTCACCTATCCTCTATTAATTTTATTAGATTTCTTGTTTTATAAATCTTTACAAATCCAAAATATCTAAAGTTTTATAAATAATATTAGAAAAATTTGCTTTTTTGTAAAAGAATACTTATAAAAATATTAACTTTAAGTAACTTCCTTATATAAGTAAAATAATATTTAATACTTTTATTTTTAACTAAAAAAAATGTTTTAATTGACTTCTTTCTATTTACAAAGTGTATGATTGTGATTTTGAATTTTTCTATATTATCCATCTATAATCCTTTTATAAATAAATTAGTATGCAAAGAATAGTTTTGAATTCTAGTGGTGAGAAATACTATTTAAAATACTATTACTTTTTGGGTTTAAATATGTGTGTAGTCGTAATGAAAGTACAACTTAAACTTTCATTGAGGACATAAGATAAAAAATTTCATTGAAAATATATCACATAGTAGTTTGATTGTTTAATTAATATACCTAAACTAAAGGAAAAACTTTAAAGGGAAATAATTTTGCTTTTTTTTAAAGGGAAATACTTTTTTTGTGTTCTATCGTAGAGTAAAACATTTTCACAGTCTTGCAAAGCTCTAGTTAAATCTTGCAGTTGACACTTCTAGTATAAAAATTGCTGAAGAAAAATGAGGATCAATTTTAAGTAACAAATTGAAATAACTAAAAATTTTTAAATCAAATAACTTTGAAAACCTTAATCCAAATTTACTAAGGAAATTTTCTCAGTATTATATTTCTTGAAAAATACATCAACAAGAAATGGAAATGCTCCTTATTATCGTTACTTTTTTCTTTCCGAACCTCAAAAAAACATTTTGGTAGTTTAAGAATAAGTTTTTAAAAATTTTGTTGCATTTTATACAGTTGCATTTAAGAAAAATGTTATTTTTCAGTGTTTCCTTTAAATGATAAATTATTCTCATACAATTAAAAGCCACAACTTTGACTATTAAAGACAATTTGTTACTATAGGTGCATTCATTTAGCAATTTTAAAGGTATATCGTAAAAAATTGCTGAGAAGAACTTTTGAAACTTCATTTAGTATCTTTTTTCATAGTCATTCAAATTTAAATTTCTTAACGGATGCTTTCATTATCGTTTATAACAAGGAATTTTTCATAAATTTTACATTGTTTTATCCGTATCCCCCTAATGATAAAAACTATTTGCTTTGGTTTTTCTTTCATATCATCTAACACGTCTTTGATTAATTTTTCATAAACATATATGTAATTAAGTCCTCAAATTTCTGATACTTATTTATAATCATATAAAAAATTATATCAGTATTCTTAGAGAAAGAAAGATGCACTTATGAAACTATGAATTTTCCTCTTTTAAAATATTTAACATTTTGAGATGATAATTGAATTTCTATTTTAACTTTTGAAAGATACTCTTGTGGTGTATATATTTATTAGTAATTTCATATAAAAATACTATTTATTTTGAAAATATTTAAAGACGATAGATCATTTAATTCTGTACTTTCAAATTCTTAGACGTCTCACTTAATGTATTGAAGATATATAGAAATATTTGAAAGCAACAAAGGAAAATTATAGAATAGCAAATTGAAAATTTGAATGTATGTTGTGGAATTTTTTTCAATGTTCGTTGGTTATTTCCTATTTAAAATTTCTTTTTTAAATAGGAATTAAACTAAAAAAAAGGAAAATTAAACCAAAAAACAAAATTTTTTGTTTTAAAAATTCAAGTTTTTATCGGTTTAAACATCTTTTTAAAATTAACATCCTGTTTGTAAATTTTCATGATTATTGTTATGAATATTGTTGATTAAGTACCAAAATAAATGCTTAATGAGCAAACAATAACTTTTTTTAAAATTTAAGACCCACTATTTATGTTATTCGGAGCTGCCTTAAGCATTTTTGTATTTCATGAAAACAATAAGCCAAATGTTATTGTAGTATATGTTATAATAATGTTTAAAAATTGTTTTCATGTGTTCTTAAACGAAAACAAAAGGGAACTTTCACAGTTATTTTTGCTTAAAATATGTTTAGATACTGTTAATAAATCTCCGTTTTAAAAATGCAAAAGTGGAGGGCAATTTGAGTTTTTATGCTATTATAATTTAAAAGTTTATGTGAATGAATAAAATTATAAAAACATTTTAATTTGTATGCAAA
>JAPDSC010036855.1:1091452-1132492 GCA_026290005.1 Latrodectus geometricus
CTATTATTTTTGGGTATCATAATTGAACAAGTTTATTTAATTAATAAATAATCTTGATCTATGATGATACCCAAAAATAAAAACATGCTAATTTATCACAAGCAATTATTCTTTTTATATACAGTATTCTTGTTTTATTGCTGAAATTATAAAGTGTGTGTGCTTGTTCAATATGTCAAGTAATGATTTTTTAATTTATGATGTTTTAACTCCTGTAAAGTTTAATTCAAAAATATTACTAAGAATTTCTTCGAAATAACTTTACATCATTATTGTTGCAAACTTCATTTTTCTTATGCACTTACACACACTTACATTTTTCTAATGCATTCAGGATATCTTATTCTTATGTTATGAAAATATTAAAATGTGTATGTGCTGAGAAAACAAATAATTAAAATTAATTCTTCATTTTCATTTCAGCGAGATTTTTTCCCTTTAAACCGCTCCTTTAATGAGTAAACGGAAAGTAGTTTTAAAATGCGAAAAAGGTACAAATAGGTAGAAAAAAATATGCTCTTCAATGTACAATTTCCATAGTGAAAAATTATTAAAACCATTTTACAGAAACTGAATTCGTGTTGTTTAGTAAAAAAAATCGATGTATACACTGTGAGACAGTTAACGAAAATTACAAAGTATGTCAGTGAATGTTTGATCGGGATGTAAAGGATGAATCTTTCTAACTCAAAACAATTTTTTATACGATAATACAAAACTTCACTCAGCTGATACATTCTAGCAAAATTTGAATAAACTTAATTGCAAGCTACTCTCACAAGCCTGTTCCTTAAGTCAAAATATACTGAAGCGATTATTTATTTGGATTTCTATAATAATCTATTGAAAGGTACCTTTAATTATAAACAAGTTTTACGAAGTATTCATTCAAATGTTGGAAAGCTTAACTATTTGTGTCAATTCACTCCTATGCAGTTTACCTATAAAAAGTTAATAAAGTACCTATCAAAATTGATAAAAAATTTTAAAGATACTTACATTTTATATATGTTAATGGATAGGTTGTGTATTGATTAACGTTTTTTATTATATGTAATGTCTGCACTTTAATATTATATGATTTGTTTATTTACTGTTGCTTACATTGGCGAAGTGCTATCTCTTACGAATTGTAGTTTCGAATAAATAATTTGAATGTTCACTTCCCACCATGCGCGTGGATGTCTGTAATGGTTTGGAGCTCATTTTAAGTTACAGGTTCTAGTATAATTAGTCATTATATGTAAAAAATGTCCAATGTGTGACAAAACGAGGAAACAAACTTATTTATGTTAGTTTAAATAACTTTTGAATCACGATTCAGAACATAACAGCATAGCATGTATAGTCAATATTTTTTCTCACGGTTTTTAAAACTTAAGTACCTTTAATTATAAACATAGACTCTATACTTAATCAATCAAACCATGGTGTGTTAAGAAAATTAAATTTACATTTAAAATAAATAAAAATACCCAGAATTTTTGGAATTGTGAAAAATAAAACATTATCTATAAAACATAAAAAATGTAATCTTATTTTAACAATCATTTTTAATCTGCTTATAAATTCATAAATTGTGTATTTGAACAAAACAAAATGTTATTAAATTAATAAATTGTATAATTTTTTAACAGATATTTTAAGAAATTTACTAATATGCATAGGTATGACATAAGAGATTTCATTGTCTTTTATATAATATTGGAGTAATAATTCTTTACATAAAATTCAATTTT
Source organism: Latrodectus geometricus (assembly GCA_026290005.1). Lineage (NCBI taxonomy): Eukaryota > Metazoa > Arthropoda > Arachnida > Araneae > Theridiidae > Latrodectus > Latrodectus geometricus. The sequence continues at coordinate 1,093,192 of JAPDSC010036855.1, forward strand.
GAAATCAAACAGAAAGATATAATTACATTTTGAAAAATGAATTAATATAATGAGTTATAATCTCAATGGAAATGATACGAAATCAATCATGTAAATAAAAGTATGTATGTTTAATACCAAATACCATAATTTTATTTCTTAAATTTATATATTAGAATAATGAAGTGAATTAATTCAGAAACAGTTATATTATACTGATTGTTATGTCTTCTAAACTCTTAGAAAATACAATTCTTAGAATCATTTGAATTTTTAGCTATTCTTAATTATAAAATATAGCAATTCTTAAAAAATAGTAATTTAAAAAAAGTTATTTTTTAAATACTTTGATTTACAATTGGAAAATATTATATAAATATATAAGGATTTGCTTTAGCCATATAACAAGTTTTAGTGGGCTTTTAGTTAGGAAATTTTTGTGAATTGTTTGTGAATGTATTCCTAAATGTGTTTATAGTGATACAATTTTCAAATTAAAAGAATGTTAATACTTCGTTTTAGCATCATACATAATAATATTAATAAGAATTTTTATATTGTAATGAGATTATTTAAATACTACAAAATACAATATTCCTCTAAATAAAAAATAATATTATTTTATATCGAATTCAAGTGGAGAAAAATATGGCAATAAAAATTTTGAACAAAAAAGCGAATAATTTCTGGCAATGAATAAAAAGCTCTTGTATCTTTGAAAATTATAAATCATTAAAAATTATAGTTTTGAATTATTCTGTTGCTGTAAGAATAATCAGCGGAAGTATTCATTTTTATACCAAATAGAATAATACATATCTGGTGAATTTATCAGAATAAATTCACCAGATATGTATTTGTGTTTGCAGTTTTCTAATTCTATATAAAGGAATGAGAATATTAATGCGAATGTTATCACTTCATCATTCATGTAAAATTTTAAATAATCAAATGCATTATTAAAAAAAAGAAATCATAGAGTGGAGTATTGTAGTAAATATAATTGAAGGAATGTACTTTATATATGAAATTAAATGAAATTTGATCTAAGCTTATGGCATATTTTCTGATTTTTTTCTGATTCATAATAAATATTTAAGTACTATGGAAACTTTAAAATATGTCTCTTATGTCCTTAAACAAAGTCATATTTTAAATATGCTATGACATTAAATGTAATATACAATTTTTAAAAACAAAATGATTTTTACAGTTTTAAATTTTCATATTAAATTTTTTAGCTTTATTCTTAAAAAAATATTGCATTTTATTCCTTATTCCTTTTGACCAAATTTCATTTTTGTGTGATAGAAATTGTGACATGAAAATAAATTAGAACATGATAATAAAACTTGATGATATATTAGAAAATTTAAGTCACACAGTTAAAAATAACTAATGTATATTTAAATACCATTGTTTTCATTTTTGTAGCAATAACTTCCTCGCAGGAAGCTGTTTGTATAACAAAAATAAAATACTTAATAAACCAAAAGAGTGATGAACTCAAAACTGATAACACTCTGAAGTGACTAAGGAAAATTAATTGCAATTACTGGAGAAAAATAACGCTTGACAAACGATTTCACAGCAGGTGTCAGTAGACAACTTCTGTTGAGGGAAAACTTGCAATTGAGAGCGCCATCTCTGTGTAACTACTGGTACTTTCAGTGAGGGACAGATGGAAATGTGACTTCGAGACGTCATGAAACAGTTCAGTTCGAGAACAAAGAAAAACTACTCTTCATAGATTGTAATACTTGATTTTTAAACTCTCATCAAAGTTAACGCGCACTAAATATGTTTTTATCTATTTCCTGAATAAAAATATTCACTTTAGCTTAATACAATCAATCGTGTTTATATCAAGTAATTTATATTTTATTTAAGTAATGAAATCTAGTATTAGAAAATTACAAATTTAATTATAATTTCAATGTTTTTCACTTTGATTAATGCATGAATATATTTTTTATTTTTAAAATTCAAGGTTATTTCAAACGTTAATGCATCCATTTCCATTGCATAATAATGATTAATTTATGGTAGAAACAGAACTTTTTGTAAAATTACAAAAATGAAATAATTATATTAAATTGTTATTTCATGGAAATAAATAAAAATATTTGATATTTAAATTTTTATATAGATAATTATTTTATCCATAAAAAGTCTATAGGGAAACTTAAAAATTGCTGATTATTATGAACCAAATGATCTTCAAAATCAATAATTTTATTACTGGATTTAAATTACAAAGAAAAATAAATGCTCAGTTATGAAGCATTTCGTAATAAAATATTGCATATGTAAATATCAACATAATTTTATTTAAATTATTTTAGTAAAATTATATTTGAGTTGATTATTATAAAAATATGGGTATTCTGTATTTATTTCAACAAATAGTATATTGTGGTGATAATATACTGTATTTACTTGACGAAAACTCTTGAAATTTTCCATTTTCGTTTAAAAAGCTAACAGGATAATTATTTGAAAATAAAATATCTTGAAATATGAAATATGATTAAATTCAATTTTTCAAAGAAAGAATGTTGGAATAATAAGTGGAATATAAACACTCACATTATTCTGTGTTAATAACCACAATTTCGCTTGTGTTAATTTGGTTCTTATTATGGACCAAATTAACATTCACAATTTCTCATGTGTTAATTTGATTCTTATTATGGACTCATGATTGTAGTGAATAGAGATTAATTTTAAGCTGTACCAATCTAACTGGATCTTGTACACAATGATTATTCTAAATTCTGACATTGTTAACGCAGATATTTTTACTTTGATTTCAAATGCCGATGTGTCATAAAAATGATACTCTAATAGTAATATTGAAAGAAACCTGGAACATACATACATATGAGAAAAGAAGATTTCAATTTATCCATTTTATTAAAGTTTATTAACGGGCATGTTTATTTCTTTTCATTCATTTGCATAATTTGTCAGCTATTATATTCATAGTTCCATATGAATATAGCAAATGAAACTCAACGCATTTCTTAAAGAAATGTAACTTAAATTTAAAAAAAAAATTCGTATAATATTATTAATATTAAAACGTTAAAAAAAGAAAACAAAACAAAAGAATGTAATTTTTGGTAGAAAAGAAAATATCTATACACATTTCTGCTGGGTGATTTACTTCTACGTATGTCTCTCTCTCACACATGTCTCTTTAACACTCTCTGAGTACGTTCTTGAACTGTACAATTTTTTATACTTTCCTATTAATAAAAATAAATACTGCAGTTTTTTAAATAAAATAGTTATTTTACAGCAAAATAGTTTATTTAGACTTTTCCATTATTATCAATAAATCAAACATTCTGAAGAGTATTTAAATTTTTTATATGTTCAATACAAATCACTTAATAAAATTTATAGTACCTTAAATTTGTTTTTCATAGACCAATGAAATAAAATAAAAAATTAAGTAAACAATAATTGTTTCTTTCAATTCAAATTTATTTAAAGTTAATTGCTTTCCTAGATTTTAATGAGCTTATCATTTTCTTTGAAATTAATCAAATTTTTCAAGTTGAACAATTTAGAACAAAACCTTTTTTTCTAATAATATAATTCAAATAAATTATTCAAAATTGATACAGTTTCATAAAGTTAACTTTTCACAGAATGAAGTTTTATTATCGCAATTAGTTAAACTGTGTTCATATTTTGGTTTTGAGCATACGTAATTCAAGAAAGCCAATATTACCTTACCTGTCAGCAATCTGATTTAATGATGCTGTTTCCATTATAAATTAAAATACCTGAATTGTAATTTCATTCAAAAAAAATAACTACTTTTTTATGCCGTTGAAAAATTTTAAGACAAATAGTTACATTTTATGTTGTAGAAATTTTTACATTTTATAGCATAAAATATCCTATGAGAATTTCTCTACTTTTGAAAATGCTTTAACTACTAAGGTTTGATTGAAGTTAAAAGTAATATATTTTAATGCTTTATACACATTTATCAGCAAGGGTTTTTCCTCATGACAGTTGGTTAATTATATTTACATCAACAATAAATCAGAATGTTAAATGAACTAGTTTGTCATTTATTAAAAACAATAAATGTTATTGTTGCATAAATTCCACTAAGTGAAAAGTGTTTGAACGATTTTATTTTCACGCAAAATCACAAGTTAACATAGTTTATTTATCTAAAATAAGTCAAAAGCGTATATAAATCAAAAAATATTGCCTTAACTTAGCTGTATATTAAAGAATATGCCAAAAGTATTCCTTATTTTTTCAAATAAAAATATACATTTTTATAATTGATGAAAACTGCAATCAGCTGAATTCCTACTAAACAACAATTACAGTAATAAGCAATGCTTGAAACGTCAGAAGGTAATTATACTAGATAGCCTAATATATTGTTGTAAGACAACTTTAGGCTGTTCAATAAAATATGTATTCTAGAAATTTCTTAAAACAAGACTTAAAAAGTTTTAGACTGTTTTCTCAATAGCATAATTAAAAATATCAATTAAGAGAACATCAACCATAAACATAATGAAAAAAATTGGTAAAATATTTGATTAAAATAGTTTAAAATTTTTTTAAAAACATTAAGTAAAAAAATGAACATTTTAAAATTTCCTATTTTTATATTTCATAAAATGCATTATTTTTTTCATTCTTTGTCATATTTACATCTTTCTTTTAAAAATATAATTTGATCAGCAATTTTTAGGAATTTGTAGAAATTAATATATATTTACACTTCCAGAATGATAGAAAAAATGTATTTTAAAATAAAGTTATTAAATTGCAATAAATTCTTTATTAATTTGACATACATAAAACATTGCCATCATACATTATAACTTAAGTTTTCTCACATAAGCAAACTAACTTTAAAATGAATTGATTTCAAAAATATTATCCTGAAATGAATAAATTTATAAAAATTTTCATATTACATTTTTTTAAAAAAAGATTAATTATTATTTAATTTTTTCTTATTCAATATTTATTAATAAATTATTACGATGAAATTTTTTATTAAAATGAACTTAAATATTTTATTCATAAAGTAAATATGTAAGTTATTTTTAGTAATTTTTTTTTCTTCATAACACACACTAATTTTAAATATACTGTTAGACAGAAAATTATTTTATTGATATATTGACTTTTATATCAAAATACTTAAAATAACTACATAAAAAATGAAAGAAACATAAAGAATACAAATGTTATATAAATTAATACTACTTGAGATATTATTGATGTCCTACAAAATGGTAGAGTTAAATTCTAAAATATGTCTTTTAATAAGTTATTCAATTGATTTTTTCTAACATTCGATACAGCATGTTTAACTAATGGTGTTAATTTAGATAATACAGTTTTTCTATAAATATTTGTATTATCATTTTTTGAAAGTACCCATTATATGTAAGTTTTGCAAATGAATATTTTTAGTATTACTTTTAGGAAACAGCCTTGCGCATTTAATAAAATTTATAGCGATATCATTTATGATCAAAAGTTATTTATATGAAATCAATTGTAGTAATTTATAAATAGTAATTAAATATTCTCTGTGTTTATTTTGGTGTAGTCTCTTGTTAAAATACTTCTTGTCAAATTAAGTAAAAAAAAACTTTTAGTAGTGGTAATTTAAATAATTAACACAATTTAATAATTATTTGTGCATCATAAATTTATTTAAAGAATTTATTGGAAATATTTCATTTTGTAAATGATTTTAAAGTAAAATTGGTTTCAGACAAACCATCATCAGTTTTAGAGTAATCAGAAGAAACATACATATTAAGTGAAATTAATTGCAATAAAAATATTTATCATATTGATTTTATTTCTTCTTATCTATATGCTAGATTTTAAAAGGTTATATTAAAAATTTTAGGATTGCAACAATTATCAAATTTAGTACCGCAATAAAACTTTTAAGGCCCCATTAAATACCTTTCTTGAGATTTAAATACGTTTTCTGTAGAATCATTTGAATACTTCTGCTAGTTAAAATACATCCACGAGATATATAAAAGCTATATAATAGTCTAAAGAACTGGTTCCTTTAATAAATCTATATTTCAATACCTTTTTTTTTTTTTTTTTTTTTTTTTGCAAACGGGGTCATATTTTATAGTGGTTAAAAGTTATAATATCATACAGAAATTATTTTAAAAATTTGAAATATTCTGTATTATTTATCATATTCAATACCAAATATTTTTTGTACACTATACAGAGGCAAAATGGTTAAGGGAATAGTAATTTATTTTTAAATTTTGGAAATAATCTACCTAGAGCTCACGGTCTGTTGTGTCAAACTAACCATTTGTCTGCAGAATATGCTAATCAAAATTTCAAAAATTTACAATGAAGTGAGAAGAATAACGCACGGCACATTAATAATAACATGGAATATAGTGCTACGGCACTTATAATAATAATAGGCAGAGTTATGAATAATATATATCACTAAATGTTTACGGGAATATCAAGACAATAATAATTCTTTAAATCTTGGAAATAAAAAAAAGGGAATTCTTTGAATTCAAATTTTAGCACGTGTAAATTAGTTTTTATATAATATGTGTGTATTCCTAATATGTATGTAGAATAATAGTTAGCTTAATTTTGGAAAAAACAGAAGCTTTATATTATTATTACTAAAGAAATATATCAATCAAAATGAATTTAAATATTATTACACTTCCTCAGACTATTTTTTTTTTGACTTCTGCTAAATAATGTCTTTTTGCATTACCATTTACATCATGACATCATTTGACATAAAAATTATTAAAGTACTTTCTATAATATGAGATTAAACATAGGCAAATAAACCAGTGCACTCATATTTATATATAAACGTAAACATATTAAGTAGATAAAATAAGTGTTTCAGAAACAGAATTCCCCGGTATGATCAGACCTTGCCATAACACTCAGCACTTTTAACAGCATATTATAATCTCCCATTTTAAAAGTCTTCATACACATCTATGGTACTAAGAATTATATATTAAACATTCTAAACTCTTAATAACATGTTTAAATTCTAAAATATCTTACAAAGTTTCTTTAAAAAATGTAATTTTGTTTCGAAACACGCACATACTCATTATTAACATTGTTATAAATTTGATTTTTCATTGTTTATATACTTTATTCATTGTTTCTGCTAAATATTATTTGAATCTATTGAAATATGACTCACAAAGCACAAAGAATTTCATCAGAAACTGAAATTAGGATAATATCAGGTGCAAAATCATAATATAACTACAAATAAAGCTATGTTGAGAATTTTTAGAATTTATTTTATTATTACTTAAATATAATGAGACGTAGCTTTATAGAAGCAATTTCGTTAATGTGTATTGAGAGAATCAAATCTGTCAGTTAGATAATTCATCTATTAAAAATATAAAAAATAATTATACCAATAACAATTTTATTTATCAAATTTAAAAAATTGTTAATTTAAAATAAATTTATAAAAATTCTAAATATTCATTTTAGAAATAAAAATTACAAAGTATTGTACTTCAAAATTTAGTAGTTTCTGAATTCCCTTTAATTGAATGTATATTTTAAAATGCATGGAGAAAAAAGTATATTTTAAAATACTTTAAAATTCTGATTGACTTAAAATCAGTCAGAATTTAAAAAAAAAAACTTTTTAATAGTTCATTTAATGGTTTATTTTCAGTTTACAAAATTTAATGTTAAACCGTATGTACAGTAGCAGTAATATTTTGAATTGAAGAAAATGCATGACAACTAAATATTTTAACTCACAGAATATTTGAATCTTAATCTATTATGATATATTATTTATAAGATATATCAATAAAGTGTTAAAAAAGGTGAATCTTTAAGTTTATTCTTAAAATTAAAAATGAATTTTACTATGGTAAATAACTTTTTGCACTTTTGTAAGGGAATACTTTTAGGATGAATTTTACTATACACTCTTATCATACATTTATTACGAACTGGAATGATTTATATTCATATTAATTTTTAAATTTAAATTAATTATTTAATAAAAGAAGCACAAAAGATTAACCTTTTTTATCCAAATTCATTTTATGTATATCGTTTAAGAAGAGTATGATGGGTAAGAGATTTTTCTGTAGAAAAAATAAAAGCAGTACATCCTTTAAAATTCTAATGTGGACATGGATAAAAAACTTTTAAGTGTATAATTGGTGAAGAAAATTTTAGTTAAAATTTAAAAACTCTAATGTGAAAATGTGTAATCATGATGCTATCAGATTTTTTTTATAAATCTGTGCAGTCACTGTTGAAAAAAAAATACTTATTTTGAGTAGAATATTCATGGAAAATGTAATTAATAATTTAATTAGATATTAATTTTGCTTTTAATGTTTGTGTTTTCTTCATACAAATTTTATAAAAAACATGCAAAACGAAATATTTTAATAAAATTTTTTAATTATACTTTTTTTCAGAATAAAATTTTAAAAAATGTTTATAAAAACGATTTGGGTACCTTATAAATTTTAATATAATATTAATCATTGCAAAAGAATGTGCAAAATATCTTATTTAAAACTGTTTCAAAACAGTACGAATTATGTCCCCTTTTGGAAGTTGCGCGGTTGAATAATTTCACTCCAGGCTATCTCTCAAAATTAGCGATTATTAGCCAAATTAATGTAACCCTTCTGACAGGATGAAGAAGTGTACGAGCTTCCAGAAAAGATTTTAAAGAGTAGGGAAATGTAAGGAGAGAAAAAAAAACGATGGGGGCAAGGGAGGAAAGTGGTGGAAAGAAGGGGGTAGGACTGATCCTCCTCATCCCCTGAGATCTAGAAGAAAGAAAGGGGAGAGCTTCTTTTTCTATCGCTTCTCTCCCAGAATCTGCAAGGAAGAGGAGACGGATAGAAAGAATGAACAGCAGCTCCTCTTTGTCTTCATTGGTCTTTTATGCGAATCGCGAAATTAAGTAGATGCAATCGGAGAGACATTAATGAAAACTGAGGGGGGAGGGTTCGCATGTGCGTTAAAAAAAGAGAAAAGAGAAGGAACGTGAAGAGAGATATGATGAAAAAAAATGGTTGAAGGAATTAGACGTAGAGAACTGAAGTTGAAAACGTTAATCAATTTGGAAATGGGTGGTGAAAAAAAACACAGATATATATCTATACAAAGAAAGAACTGAAGAATCAAGCAAAAGTGGGGCAATTATTAGTCTCCAGTAAGAATTCGAGGCTGTTTCGTATTACATCGAGTTTTGGAAGAAGAAAAAAATCCTACTTCCCCTCTACTACTTAAACCTTGAATTATTTTGCCATGATGCTGATGTTTTTAAGTTCTTTTTTGCTTTTTTTATGGCAGTAACTTCCATCACCTTCATGTGAATAGGAGCACATTATGTTCGTCTCTTCAACGAAATGGGTGGGGTATCTTGAATAAATTTGAATTTGCTCAGCTGGGGCTCTTATCTTCTATCAATAATGTGTTTTTTGCAAGGCGAATTTATACTTCAGCCCTGTCAGTTGCTTCCCTTGTTGTATGAAAGAAAGAAGCATTAACATAAAACAGCTTTTTTTCTTTGCACTTATCTTATATTTCTGATATTGGCATTTTTCATGAAGATCACCGGAAAAATTTTTCACGCTTTGATTAGACTTTGTTTTCTTTGCACGAAAAAGTAAACTATAGAATCTAGGGGCTTTCCATAATTTATTCGTGTGCTATTTTTAAAAAATTTCTCTTGATATTCAGCCGAAGAGTTGAGTTGCAAAAGAAAAATTAATCAGTTAAAGAGGAGAATCATTTTTTACAAAATACAATAAAGATTTCTATAGACTCTGAAATCCCTATTGACTTTGTGAATAGGTTGCAATTTTTTGGACTTGCAAATTATTTTCATGTTTTAAGTGATCAAAACATTTTTTCTTATTGTGACTGCTTGTTTTTAATAATCAAATTCCTGAATAAATGTATGACATATTAATACTTTATTTATAAGCATTTCAATCAATATGTGCTCCAAGTTACTTTCAATTAATAATACAGTATTTTTCAATAACATAAAATGTACCTGTATAATAACTAATACCAAATTTCACCTAGTCCATAAAAGTAATAAACTTTATTCTCAAAATGCATGCTAAATTGTATCTTATTTCTCACCCAAAAATACGTGTATTTACAAAGACTACAAACATTTTTGGGTCTACTTCTTTATACATTTACGTATCACATTACTTATAATTAATTTTTATAGCTTTTATAATCCTCGTAATTTTTTAATTAATCAGGGAATATTTTAGATTATTTGGTTAAGAAATGTTTGAAATTCTATAAATAAAATATATTCTTATTTATATATTCTTATTTATATAAATTTATATATTCTTTTTAACATGTAATTTAAATAAATTTTTTTAATGAAAACATTCTCGAAAATCATTACTAAATTATCAGAAATACATCAGTATTCATGCTAATAACTATTACAAATAATTAACAAAAAAATTAACCATGTTTTTAATTTTAGTGATGATTATTCCCAGTCGTAAAAGATTTCTGATATTTCACTTAATTTTTCTTTAAGAAAAGTTTTCTCTGTATGCAAATAAATTTCTAAATTTCATAAAATTTATATTTTAAAAAATGAATTTTAAATATACAGACCAATTAAATAAAATTTATTTAGCAGTCTAAATGATAATTATATAATTAATAGTAAAAAAACATGCAGGTAGTTAAATGGATATTAGGAAAAGATTGGAATCTTCATTTTAGTTTATTAGAGAATCACTTTAATTACAAGATGAGCTTAAAATACAGAATATATTGTTTTATGCGCAATTCATCTAATTATCTACAAGTTTAAGCATTTTTATAAGGATTTATAAATTTAACCAATACCATCCTATTCTCTCTCTCTCTCTCTCATTTACACACACATAATTGAAAATAATTTTTTTTTACTTTTACCTATCAATAGAGGAAAAAAAAGAGTTTTTGATTCCAGCTTAATGTTTTAATATGACATAATGAAGGACAAATATGAAATTAAATCTAATCAGAAAATAATATGATTTTTGAATTAAAATTCATAATATTAACAGAATTTTTTTTCTAATCACCACAGTAAAATATTTTGAAAATGTTCAAATAATTCTGAAATTAATGCTTAACTTTAATAAATTAACTGCTCATTAAAAATAGCATTATTTTTACTGATTACGTTATACGTATGATATATTATTAATTATTATGAAAGGTTATGACAATACTAAATGTAGCAAATGTAATCTATTCCATAAAATATATTTTTGAAAGTATTCCGCATTATTATTACTTTCAGAAATTTCTAGTTAATTTCAAGCTAAAGAATTAGACAGTTATTAAAATTTTAATTATATTTATAATGTCATAAAACTGTTTGGAACAATTAAGCTTACTTAATTTCAATACTTTCTTATTTGCATAAAAAATTAAGATTAATAAAAAATTAAAATTAATTAAAAGTATTATATGCAATACTTTTCTTATTCAATCAAAATATTTAAAGTTTAAAATCATAACATTATTAGATGAATTATTGAGGGAATTTTAAAATCAAATTAACTAATCTTAGAACTGCTGTATGTAGTAATATTTTCTTATATATTGTCTATTTAATGCAGGTTTTAATTTAAATGTATTTATTAAATTGAAATATTTATAAATTTAATGTTCTTATATTAAATTATGCATAGTTAATTTAATTTATGTAAATTAAATTAAAATATTTATAATGATTACGAAACATTTATTATATTGTATCTCAATTAAAATTCGAAAATAAACGTGAAAAATGTTTTCGTCATATTTATTTAGTGAAATGCATTGATCATCGTAATTGACATAAATTTATTATTTATTTTCTTACTCTCGATTAACTTTGTCTATTTATTTTTTAATTATTTACCCATTAAATCATTTATTTATTTTTGTTCTTAAATAACATTTTGAAAAAAATTTGAAAAATAATGCTTATGGAAAAGATAATGTATGATATAAAATTAATAAAAAATGAAAATATTAATTAGCAACGAATTCATAATTTTGATTTTATTGTATAGTTCGTTTATAAATTATGGAGAACGACACACGCATATATATATATACACACATAAATATAAATATGTTACAGTAATTGTATATGTATGTGTATATATATATATATATATATGTGTGTATATTATTGCAATAATAAAAATTAATTTTTATCTGTGCTTCTTAGTCACAAAATCGCTGTAGAATTAATATTTCACTTTAATGATATTATAAATGCTTGCTCCTTTCAACTATTTTAAAAATTTGAAAATTTTAAGAAAATGTTTTTATTTATAATCTCTGCCGTACGATCTTGAGGCTCCCTCTAGTTTTGCGATTGAGAACAGGTATAGCAATGAGCGGTTATTGGCACGACTTTGCCCTTCCTGTTTCAAGAAGATTTTTTTATTGTCATTTTAGGTTCTTTAACCTTTTATACTTTATGGGCCCCATGATGCTATTGAACACCTAGTAGGGTTGCCATATATTGAAAGGGTATCTATACCCCGTCGCAATGCCTCTTTTTCCCAGCTTTTTGTAAGGCCTTTTTAAGGTAGGTAATCATCGAATGTAAATGTGCACTTGCTTCTGCTATGAACTCTTTCGGTAGTGAAAAGTCAATGGACGCGCAAGAATCACCTTGCGGTAACTTATGACATTGAAGTTATAGCAGGATTTGATAAAACAATTTTTTTCAGTTTATATTACACTTTTCAATAATGATACATATAACTTTATTCAGTTTTTAAAAAAAATACAAAGCTTTTACCAAATGAATATACTGCTAAGCAGTCTTTAAAGCCATTAATTGAAAATGTTTTACAAAGAAGTAAAATTTCTTGACCATTTTGAATTGTAATCTTGATTTTTATAGGAATAAAAATATTATTTGATAAAAAATATTCAAAGTTATTTTCAATAATAAAGTAATTTATAACAATTATTTTTAAACAGAATCTACAAATAAATATTAATAAATGAATTTTATTTCATTAAATTTCTTAAATTTTTCTTTACATGTATTGCATTGTATAATGCTCTAAAAAATTTGTATAATTTATTTATTAAAAAGGCATTTAAAATATTTATGCAGCTTATAATAAATAAAAAAGCCTATGCATTTAATTGTTAGCACTGCAATGGAAAAGGATGTTTCTATTTTTTAGAGAGATCATGTTTCCTTTTTGTGTGTCATGCCGATTTGAATTCTTAGAGGTAACCGTGTTTTTCGATACGGCACTTGTTTCTATCCAACGTAAAAATGTAGATCTCATTGCAGAAAAGATTTACTCTCTGATCATTGGTTGTTTCTTACAATTACGTTTCAATATGATCTGAGTGTAAAAAAATATTTTTAAAAAAGAAAATGAGGTGGTTAACAGTTAAAAATGTAGATTTAAGGGAAAATAATTTCTGTTAACTGAAAACAAGTAGTCACTCTAAAATTTTTAAATCTAATTTAAGTAAAATTTAAAGATCTAAACTACAATTTATACTAAACTGTTAGAATAATGTTACAAATGAATAATTTTAAAAAAATGTTATGTTTATACATACTGTTTTGTGAAATGGAATAAAAAATAATCTTAATAAAAAGTTGATTAACGGAGTAAAGTAAGAGACACCTTAAATTTAGTTTTTCAAATTATAAATATTAATATTACTATCTTCATGTCGTCAAAATGAAATAATTAATTAAGTACGAATGTACACACTGAAATAAAATATGACAAAAATATCTTTTGATTGCTACTTTTTGTAAAAATTTTATAACATTTTCTTAATTTTCATTCTAAGAAAAATATGAATATGTAAATGTGATTTTAAGATTTTTGAAGTTCGTATACTTGTAGCTGAAATTTCAAACTATATCATGAATAAAATTAGGCTTGTATTTATTCATGAAAGTTTTCGCGCAGTTTTGATTTTCAGTGTTAAATTCGAAAAGCGATAAAATTTAAGTTTTAATTTAAAAAAACGTTGAAATGAATTTAAATTTCAAACAATATTATCAAAAAATTGTTTTTTTATAACTCAGCTTTAATATCCCCAAATGAGATTTAAAAAAAAAATCTCAATAATAATAAAAATACATTTTTTTCGCACAGAGCTTAAATTCTCGAAATAGTTTGATGAAATAAAAATCATATTTTCTAATTTGATTATTTGCTTTTATTATAACCGTTGTTTATTTGACTTGCTTAAGTAACATTAAACTTTTTATATAAAGTGCAAGCATTCATTCATCTTTAATGGTTCATAAGATAAAATTTAATTAAAGAACAAGAAAAGTTGTAATGATAAATAAATCCTTAGACATAATATTTATTTTTCTGAACAATAATTTTAAGATCATTAAATGGTAAAAAGAATACACATAAAGTATCAAATAAAAACATAAATTGAAGACTTTATACTTTATGTGGAATTATTTGAACAAATTTTTGGAATAACTGAAAGGTCTTATTTGTTTCTACAATTATGAAGAAAATTTACTTAGATTTGCATGACATATACTGGTAAATTTTGAATATGTTCTGAAAAATATCATTATTAATAGATTTAAAATAATTGTTAAGCAAAAATTGTGTTTTAGAACAATCAATAGAAAATATCAACATTTCTTTTCAAAAGACAGAGAATATATGATTTAATTAGTGAATCAAAATCATATCTTTAGCTGAAAACAAATTCAATGTATCTAAATTTCAAGATCATGTCCTGTTCATAACAAAAATCAGAAAGATATAAACAGCTAATATTTGGAAAAACAAACCTGACGGGGTCATAGGAAGTCTATTAATAAGACATGATTTACACGATAAGAATGTGAAATAAGTAATATTGTATTTATAAAAGAAATTTCTATCAGTGTAAGAATTACAGATAATTAAGTTATCTTAGGAATTATCTTAGGAATTTACACGCAAAATAAAGATCTTTGAGTTTTTTAAGACAAGGAGTCAACACATTCCACGTTTAATTCAAAGTGGTGATTGATAAATACTTTACAACACTAATACAATATTCGTCTCTTTGTCTGGAAGTTAATTTGAATGAGCTTATTTGGCAGCATTTAGACTTTGAGAACACAACATTTTGCTTTAAAAACCATTGAAAATAAATTGAATTCGCATCAAAAAATGTAATGTCTTAAGAGCTTATTAAATTATAAATGGACTTTAAATGTATATAACATATGATATATTTCATATTTCTTACATTTTATTTATAAAAATTTTTCAAGAATTTTTGTGAGTTCTTTCTCCTAATTTGTCTAATTTAATCAAACATAATTTAATAAATTTAAAAAATTCAAAACTTTTTTATTTAAATACAAAATATAAGTATATAGCTTTATAGTAGTAAATACAATGTATTACTTTTCAGATAATATTTATTTATAATTTAAAAGTTTATATGGCACTGTAAGTATGCAGGAACTTAAAGTAATAATTATTTATGTTTCTGAATGAACTATTTTCTTATTATGTCAATGCATACATTGTATGTATATAAAGCCCTATTATCTCACATTATATATAACGTTGCCATTTATTTTATAAAGGTAAATTATAAAATAAATTGTTTATTTTAAGCATTTTTTTACCCGAGGCATTAACCGTTTCCACTCTAACATTAACAGACTTTCGGCAAACTGTTATCTATTTGAATTTTAACATAAAGTTTTGAATAAAATTGAAGAATAAACAAATCATTTAACTCTCTTTAAATAGAATGAAAATATTCATATTTTATATAATAAAACATAGTTTTGTATGTTAACTTATTTTACAATGGAGTTTTACTCAAAATTAATTACTCCTGATTTAAAATATGTCAACGAATTTTTAATGATGTATAAATTGTTTATAGTTCAACATCTTTATAATTTTAATGCGTTTACCTAGGCACACTTTCACAGATTGTAAGAAAATAAATCAAGAGTAAAATCATTGCTTAAATTTAATGAAATAATTTTATACTTATATTTGCAGAACAAATAATATTGATATATAAATCTTTCCGTTTTCTACAGTCTCGTAAATAACATTTTAAGAATTTATTTACATTGATTTGTGTGATTTTCTCAACAAGTCAACAACAGAAAAATGTGCATAAATTATTTAAAGTATTGGTTCCTAAATCAATTGAATAATGACGGTTCTAATTAAAATCCTAAAATAAAAATACGAAAAAAACTGTGATACATATTAAAATATTCCTGCTGAATACAAACTTAAGAAATTATGGTTTATTAAGCAATAATTAATGCAAAAATGAGTATATTTCATTTGGATGGGAAATAGAATCTATAAATGTATATCTATGAAGTTAAAGATATATATTTCTAAGCTCATAAAAACCACATATCACATATGAAAATGTAGTGATGTGATCAACTGCATACTTCTATTTGTATATTTCGAGCAGTAAATTAGCAATTAGCCGTAAAATATAAGTATTTATTAGGGAAGGCATGCATGTAAATTAGTTTAAATTAAAAAATTTAAGTAACATATAAACTTATATAGCAATTTAATTCCTACTCTATGGAGTACATTATATATATATATTTGTAAAAAAATTTCATTGTTTGGTAAAAATTTCAATTTTAATTTTTACCAAACAATGAAATTTTATTTAAACTTATTATTACTTTCCTAGTTAGTAATGTAACTAGAAAAGGTAAAAGGTAAGAAATTTTGTAATATTTTATGGTATAATTCAGTTTTGTGAGAATCTGGAAATTTTTTCGAAAGGTTAAAAATTTATAAAAGGTAGTTTTGAGAAGTCTTAGAATAAAAACTTTAATGTTAAATAAAATTTGGTATTCAAAAATGTAAATTTTGGTTAGAATTTTAAGTGAGATCAGTAAGTAAATTACCTTTCAATTCGACACTTGAATATTTTTGAAGTTTCTTATAAATTATTGCTTAGAAACAATGTTTTTTATTATTTATGATGATAAAGAATTTTATTTTCTCATTTTATTATGAAATTCTGTAGAATCTTTATGTCTTAAAGAGTTAATTTTTTTTATTCAATATTTATATTTATTGTTATAAAAAAGAAAATGTATATAAAAATTGTCAATGATTCAATTTTTGTTTTCAAAATACCTTTTATATTGTTTTAATAAATTATAATGCGGTTAATACTACTTAATCAACATAGTCAAATTTTAAACGATGTTGAAGGAAAATAACTTTGTATAGGTTTGAAACTTTTTACCGAGTTTCAAAGTTGAAATTTTTAATCTATGCAGAAAATATTTCCTTAAAGATTTTATGTATTCTAAAGTAATAGCAATTTTCATTATTCCCAATTTAACTTTATGTATTATTCCTGAATCAAAAATTTTGAACTTTAAAGTTCAGCAAACAGATTTCATAGTACTACAAACTTGTAAGAGTTTTAATAAAGAATTGTTAATTTTTATGAAATTACTAATAAATCACAAAGTAACTAAAATGTAGATTTAAATAAATAAAAATATTTTTTTATTCTAAAAATTTATCTTAAAAGCTTTTAATAAAATAATTAAATTGAATATAATATCTTAACTCTTTCTAATTAAACATTTTATGAATAACTTAGGATAGCACAGTTAAAAATACATACTTTTTTACAATTAGATCATAATCACACATACATAATAATTTATGCATCACGTTTATAAGCGATGAGTTTCCTTATATACCATGTTTTCTATATATTTTTAATTGAAAATTAGAATCTAAATACTGCAATTCTATTGTACATACCTACAAAGCCAATTTCTTTTTAACTACTAATTTAGATACATTATTTAAATAATTTTAACTAGGACAATGTATATACCTCTATCTGTATACAACATATTTCTGCAGGTATGTCTATTTATTTATTTAAATGATTATGAAATTTGATCTCTACGTTAATTTATTAGATAAATTTTTTAAATCATTAATTCAAATTATTTAGTATAAAAAATAAAGTAAAAATGTGTCATGGAAAGTTGGAATTGCTACTTTTATAAACCAAAATATGAAAAATATATAGAAATATAACTTTCCAGTAAAAATTAAAAGTTTAATTAAAAATATATATTTATTATGTTATATTTATGCATGATTGTTGATTAAGATGAAACAGAATGAAAAATTAATTTTAAATCTATCAAAAACATTCCAATTTTTTAACTTTGAAAGGGAAAATATATACTTTTATCAAACTTTAAGCTTTATATATATTTAATGCGTTTATTTATTATATTTTTAATGATAGAAAAGGATTTTAAATGAAATTAGTTTAAATTAAATATTAATGTGATGCAAGTAATTTTGTGAAAATAATCAATTTATGGTTTAAAATTATAATTTTCAATTGAATAAGAATGAAAAAATTAATTTTAAGAGTTTTGATTCAAATTTTTAATAGCCATAAAAACAAAGTTAATATTTCAAATGAAGGTATATTATAAATGGTGTGATGATGAAAGTTGATAATTTTTACAGCAATACAACAGATTTAATAAAAACATTTTTCAAAGCATCTAACTTAAGAAGAATACTTATAAGTTAGAAATAGCAATGAAATGAAAAATAAAATATATTTAATAAATTTCAGTGTATTTTTGTGTGTTTCTTATTCTAAAATTGCTTTTTCCTCATTTCAAGACATTATAGTCATCTTTCACAAAATTCAGAAACACTTTTATTAGAAAATAATTCTAATGTCAAGTTTATAAGAAAATTTTCTATGATGAGTAATGCCTTAATCTTAAAAATATAAGAAAGTTCCTAAGAACAACTGTTTTTACCATTTAATTTACGAAAACACAGGGATAAAATATATACGGAGCACAAATAATTTAAAATAAAGTTTCTAATCTAAATAATCTTAAATAATATTTTTTAAAACTTAAAATATAGTTATTTAATTAAGCTTCCGTATAACACATATAAGTCATAACATAATCATTGAATCTATTGATTTTAGATTTTGCTTTGTTAATAAAAGTTATTTCACTAAATAAGCGCATTGATATTTTTGATCAAATAATGAGAACATTAATTTTAAAATTTTCAATGTAAAATATTTCGCATATGATTCAAACATTAATTGTTTTTAATATATCATGCTAATTCTTTCATTAAAATACAAAAGTGAGATTTTAAGAATAAAAAAACATTGAATTTAGATGTGCTGGTTTAATGTCTTACTCAAAACTATAATCAAGATATTTTTTATTTCCAAAAGTATTGAGAAATGCAAAGCACCTCATGGCTTTAAGACTAGAACATAGATATTGCATTCTGGTATTTTAAAGTATATCTAGATCTATATATACCCAGCATTCATGACATGTGTATAATTAGATCCTTACGAAGAGTCTGAGCTTTCGAGGATTGAGAGGGGTAGAAAACCGTGATCGATAAGAGATAGCAACTAAGCCAAGATTTTCCTATGTCTTGCACTTGTCAGACTGACCCATCCCAGCCCATCCCTTACGTCAATTACTTAGCTTTTATCACTTTATCAAGTGAGGTGTTTCATACAGTTGCTCAGCAGTAGTAAATGTGGTGGAAATTGGTAGCTTGTTGGAAACTGGGGAGGATTTACAGCTTCTGCCAGTATGTAATATTACGTACAGTTAACAGGTTTCTGCCAGATTGAGTTACACTGCCTGGCACTGTGAGCAACCCTCAGAAAGAAAACGAAAAGAAAGTTTAATATGAAAACAAAAATAAATTTCAAAGTGCTTAAAAATTATTACTTTAAATACAGTTTCGAGAACTTTTTTATTGTTAATTTTTTAAGGGTAAAATTGAAAAAGTATTTCCCTTTAATTTCGTGCTTTAGCTTCTATTAAATTTTTTAAATAAATTTTCAACTTCACTGATTTGATTTCCAATTGGTGATTTAATTTTATGGCAATAATTTTTATCTCATAAAATTTTATTTTACTGAGAGTTTATTTATTTTTAAATAATTGTTATTAGTTATGATTTTAAAAATAGGTATAATTCTTTGTTTTGTGAGAAGAATTTTAATGGTTTCATTACAGAAAAGGTTAATTTTATCATTTTAACTACTGTACATAATTTACTTTTTATAAATAACTAAACATTTTATAATATTTACAGAAAACAGAGGAATTAGTCTTGATTTTAAGTATAATTTAAAAAAAATAAGAAGCTGTTTTCATTTAACTTTAAATTTTAAATTCTGTATTATATTTTTATGCAAATTTATACTTTAAAAATAACTTATTAAATAAATTTACTATTCTAAAATTATTATTTATTTTGTAGATCTTTTTTAAAAAAATTGCCATCAAATGTAAGAGTAAGCATATAAAGTCTAAAATAGTTTCATTAAAAAAATGAAGGCATTTATATCTTTATTATAATAAGAATATTGAAAATTAATGTCAAAAGAAAGCAAAGAAATTAATTACAATCCTAGTCAACAAGAAAAATACATGAATTCTAGTTTTCGCACAAAAATCATCACATCTGTATTAAATGCTTATTATAGAAAATCTAATAAGCATTTAATACAAATTTGATGGAGATAAAAATAACCCTTTAGAATTTAGATTTTAAAATTTAATAAAATATATTCAGAATGCTATAAATTTTAAGCTAAAAATATTCTTCATTTCATTAATATATTTCAAATATTTTAAGTTTGTATTTAACTCTTTGCTTTGAAAATATAATACTTTAAATTTTTAATAATATTTTCAATATTCATACTTGTACTAATGCTAAAATCCTTTTATTCTTATATTATTATATTTTACAAAAATTCATAAATTCATTCATTCATTCATTTATATATATATATATATATATATATATATATAAAGGTAAGACATCTTGTAATTTAAAAAAACAAAACATTGAGGAAATATTGTGAAATATTTCTAAAAGAACAGATATAAATATATTGAAAGCATCATTTCAATAATTTTTGAAATCTAGTATAAATAAAATTTTTAACAAAGTAGTAAGTATATCATCTTTCTTAGTTATTAATTTTTATAATATAACCATAAATTTAATTCAAAAGATATTTTGTTCAAAATTAGTATCTTATATCATCATATGTGCGAAAATAAACAAAAAATCATCTTAAATCAATTATTTAAATCAGCTTTTTCTTCAAATAGAAGCCATGTTTGATAAATATTCTCGTTTATCAGAATTTTCAAGATGAAGTATTTCAGTAATTAGTATCAGACTGTATTGCAATGAAATAAAGTCTGTATACCCTGTTTATTATGACTATTATATGAAAATCATAACAGCCATACGTTTCTGATGGGAAAAAAATAAAATAAATGTAAAAGTTTACAATCACACAATTATAAATATTACAATTTTTTTCTTAGTAAAAATATCTTACAGTGCCTTTTTTTCTTAGAAAAAATTTACTTCTGAAATCTTACTAATACGATTAATTTCTTGTAAGAAAACCAATATGCATGAATAATTTTACATATACCTTAAGTCTTCATGACTTTCAAACAAAATTTTTAAATGTTAGTAAAATTGTAATATGTAACAAACATTATAGCATTATAAAATTTGAAAAAAATTGCTTTAAAATATAAATTCAATGACTTGATGCAGGAGGCTAAATATTAAAGTATAAAATGTTTATCTATTCTAATTTACCAAGGAATTCATAAATTAAAGATTTCATAACATGTTAATTATTTTTTAATTTTATATATTTTATTGTAAAGGCCAATGAACAACGTATGATTGGTGTTTCCAATTGAAAAGAATGTTTTCATTAACTGAAAGAGCTGAGCTGATAGTCCAATAGTTAGTGCTTTAGCCTTCGGGTCTACAGTTTGTGAGTTTTCTACAATTGAGGAAGCTTCTTATAGTACTTGTGGAATTCACATTAAGCTGCAAGTCACAATCTAACTAGTGCTAAACGAATGACTGTTAAGCTATGAACAAACCATCCTTAACAGAACAAGATAGTGCTTGTATCGTTAACCAAAATTTTAAAATATTGTTTTATATCCTCCACAGTAACATATTCTGAGATGCTACAAGAAACAAAATTCTGGATAAAAATTATAAGTTTAAAATAATTTTATTTATTTAGAAACAAAATTACAAAATAATGCCGTACATCATTATTTAGGAATATTTTAAAATCTATTGAATGACATCTAATTTTTTGTTTTCTCTTTAAATACTATGATTTTATTAAAATCAAATAATAATTAAAAACAACTATAATGTTGAATTTAACTCGAAATTTATTACTTTCTGATTTATTAACTAATTTTCATATGATGAATGTTTTCTACTTAAAATATACTTTAAATTTTATTTTAAAGGGTAATTAAAATGTTGAAACATGATTTAAAATAAGTAAATTTATAAAATTCCTGGTTTCTAAAAAATATGCCAATTTTTTATTGAAATAGATAATACAACATTTTATCTATCCGCTCCAAACAATATATAGTTATGATATATTTTATTAAAATAAAAATGTTGGCTACAATCAAAATTTAAATTGATAACATTTTTATTTAATAAATTTAATGTACATATTTCTAAAGAATTATAAATGTATGCCTTAAGTAAAATATATATTTTCCTTATTTTTTTAATCCGATGAAATTATTTTCAGGAATTAAATATTGTTTTTTAACAGTTTAAACACAGGCATTAGACTAATTTTTGATACAAATATAATTTGATTCATATATAAATTTGTCCAATAAATAAAAAAATAATAATTTGTTAATATAATTTTTCAATTCTTATTTACTAAAATAACATTTTCAATGAAAACTAATTAATAAGAAGTATATGTTAAAAATTTGATGAGAAAAAATATTAATTAAAAATTACAAAATATAAAATAAATTAATTTTAATTAACTCTGATTCAATAACCTTAATATTAAAGTTTTAAGAAGTATTTATTTTCATCTAACTTTGTATGCTTTTGTATTAGTATTATCGAGAAAAACTAAAAATTGTTCCTTTCACATAAATAACATGTTTTGTAACATATTAAAAGTAAAATATTTCTTCGCATTCTAGTTTCTTTTAAGAACAGAATTGACAAACAAATAATAATAGTGAATAAAAAAGGAAATAGTATAAGAACATCTTAACTTACAATAGAATATTTATCTTCAGATGTAGACATAACAACAAAAGAATTGAAAACAAGATTAAAAGTTCTCGCCACATAAAGATTAATTTTTTCTACATATTCAGTTTATGTAATATCCAAATTTCTCCAGTAGTCCAAAGAATAACATTTGTAATTACCCACCTGAAAAATAAAGAATAAGAAATGTAATACAGCTAGACAAATTTTTAAAAAGTGTAGTATTTTAAACAAATATGTTCCTTTTCTCTATCACACACATTATATATATATATATATATATATATATATATATATATATATATATAAAGCAGTAAATACAATGTGTAGAAAATAAAAAGCAAATACAATATCTACCAACAAACCTTATAGGCAATCGAACCAGAGCAAAAGCAGCTATTGAGAGAAATGCTGATACAAATAAATTAAGATGTAATTTGAAGATTAAGATAAATCAAAGAAATAATTATACAATTTAATACCAATAAGAAAAAATCAAGAAAAATAATATAATATAATACAAGTATAAATATTTAAAAGGCATAGGGACCACGTCTTCATCAGGAGGGAGATAGTCAACTATGCAAATGGGACACTCTTTTCTGACAAGCACAAAAGAAAAAGCATATAGGAGGAATAGCACAAATATTTTAAGACTTTAGTCTATATATATATATATATTTCAGATTGTTACAAATATTAAAAATAATTAAAAACAATATACTAAAATAGGAAATATTATTTTATTCTAAGGTCAACTCTCTCTCTCTCTTTACTAATGTATATGATTAATGGAAGGAAATACAATGCAGTAAAAACTTTTATATAATAATACCTAATAAGGAAATTAATGCATTTATAAAAGGACATTTTATTTTGTAGATATTGTAATTTGAAACAAAAAGTTTTTGCTCTCCACATTTAATTCTAAAATATGAAAAAGTACGAATTAATTTGTAGTTAAAATATTTTCTATAGCAAACATATTTATTTAAATTTACATTTTCGTTATTCAGTATATTTTTTTGTTGTGTGCAATGTATAATATACCCACCATTTGACATTTTCTCGTATTTTAGTTTACACATCTGCACCACTGATTTTGTACTATTAAGGCAAGAATTGAAATGCATATTTTTGTAGATGCATGTTAAAATATTTTGCATCTATTTAACTTATTGTTTATTTATCCAAACTTCATAAATTATGTCTCAAAATTAAAATAATGTCTAAAACTTGGAATATGCTTCTAAATCAAAACAAAATACGGAGAAAATTAAAACTGTGCAACGCTGAAAAATCGAGATGAGTAGAGTAGGTTTTGATTACGTGAAGAACTGTCATGAAACTGAAAATCATTTCAGATAATGTTAGAATTTATTTTGAATAAACGTTTAGTAAAATATTATGGCATGCTATTTTCAATTATTATTTAATATTAGTTAGAATTATTTATTAATTATTATTAGTTAATTATTTTATATTAGTTGGTAGCATTAAGTCATGTATTTTTTTGCCACAATTCTAACTTAATTATTACAAAAAAATTTATTCACTTTCTTAGTTATAATTGAAGAGATTTTAAAGAAAATGTTTTAAATTTTGGATTAGGTGGCATGATTCATAGAATTCGGCGATCCTTTTAGAATAGTCATATAAAAAATTCATTATTACAAAGTTAAAAAACGTTATTGTGTAAATCAATATTTTTATCATTAAAAAGTGTCATAACTGAAACATTGAAGATGTTTATGATTAATGAGTGTTTAGACTAAACAACATGAACTGTTTCATGAGACAACTATTTATACCCAAGATTTCATAAAATTTATTGAAGTTCATTTAAAGGAAAAATAATTCAAGACTGTAGTATTAACTTTCATTTTCCTACAAAAATGTCATTCAAAATTTTACATCGTGTTTGATGAAATATTTTAGTACAAAATAGTCGAAGTGTATTTTAAAAAGAATAGCAAAATTTTTAAAGTGAAATTCTTTATGTGCCTCTTTGAAATAAAAATAATTCATAAATTATACAAAAACTATATATTTGTATATAGCTAGATTTACTTAAATTTAAAGAGCTTATTATTATTATTGGAGTTTTCTTACGAAATCTTACGGGAACAGGAATGAATAACAAATGTTTTTTAGAAAACATATCATATGCTATAAGCTTAAATAACATAAAAATTCTGACAATTAGCTATCATACTTAAACCTAAGGATAAAAACAGGATAATTCTTTAAAAAGAAGTGCGAAATAAATTTTAGAACATTTTTGAATGTAATTGAACATATTTTAAAAAGCAATTTAAGCTCAAAAGTTTAAATATTTTTAAACAAATGATTTAAATGTTCACCATTTAAAAAAAGTTTCTAAGAATAGATATCGTTAAATTTAGTGTTTCAATCAAATTAGTCTAATTTTTACTTTAAAAAATTAAATTTTCCCATATGACTTCAAGAAATTAACTTAAAAATTATAGGTAATAATTTAGGGGGATTATGTCATCCTAACTTATTGAGATTGCATTTAAGCTCAGTATTCAACCCAAAATATATATAATCATTCCAGAACAGCAATGTAATTTAACTGTCAGCTATCATAGTTAATAGTAAATATGATTGTTTATAAAAAGTATTGCTTAAAACTGTGATATGATTGTTACATTTTAATACATTGTAATTTTAATCCATTCAAAACTTATTTTGAAATCATTTATACAAATTTTATAAATTAAAATCTTTTATTTATAGAAACCATAAGCAACTGAATAAATTGCTTTAATAAACATTTTAGTACATTTATTTACATCCGGTAATCGTAAGTAAATGACTTGAATGGTAAAATGACTTAACTTTTTCTATAAAACTTTACTTCCATATTATTTAATATAAGTAAGATGAATTACTCCAAATATATCCTCTGTATGTACAGTAACTGAAATTTCTAAGTTTAATTCCCTTTTTGAATATAACAATCTGTTTAAAATAGGAATATTTTATTTAAAAGTGTGGATTCACTAAGATAACTTACAATAAAAAGAAATTTTTTTTAAATCATTTTTCTGATTAAGTTTCTATAGTCAGTTGTCAATAATTGCTTTTTAAATTCCGCAATTTTTAAAATTTTGTTTGTGCCTAATAAGAAAATTTTAACTCATTAACTGTTTTTCAATATTCCCAGTAGTATTAATCTTCTTTTACTTATAATTTTTTTATCGTTTTTTATGTGATATTTAAAATTATAACATATATTATTTTAACAATATTTCACAATTCTTTTTAAGAAATAATTTTCTAGAAATCATTTTTGTACTCAATCAGGCTTTATTTGTAAATTCATATTTTTATATAAGATAGTACTAATATGATTTTGTAAATTTAAACAATCTATTTGTAATTATAATTTTTGCTGATTTAGACGTTCATTTTCATTTCCTAAAAAATTTATTTTTTAAACATATATATTTTTAGAAGTTTAAATGAAAATAGAAGTACTTAGTTTTAAATAAATCCATTTTTATTATTTTGCTTGTATTAAAATTACGTTTATAAGATTAACAATTAAAATATATAGACAAATTTAATCAGGGTAAATCATTTAATTCTGAAACAATTTCCTTCTTATTTCACACCCACATACATAAGTCAACTATAATATCTTCTTTACAGATTACTTATAAATAAAGTTTCTACACTATTTCAAAAGAAGCATTACTTCTATTTGTTAAACTATTAAAATTTTATATTCATTCATTTTACTTAAAATAAAAAAAATTGTGAAAATCAGATGTTTTTAAATATAAATTCCTTATTTCAATTTAAGAAAATGATAATTTAACTCTAGTAGATGTTATACGTTAAGTGAAGAAATTTTATGACTAAATTTTCTCCACTTAATGTAATTTCATAAATTTAATAATTTCATGAGAAAAAAATATTTAAATTAACTAATTGAAATGAATGCAAATTCAGAAACAAAAGGAATTTTTAGTTAAAGAATTTTAGTTCTAATTTTAGATTTATAGTTCAAAAACAAAAGGGATCTTAATTTCAGATAAAAATTTATGTACGGAAAATTTCAATAATAAGTTGAAAATTGAAAAATCTTTTTCTTAATATCGCACAATTTATTTTTTCTTCAAGTGTAGAATGGATTATATATAATAAGGGGATTTATATTATTGATTAAAACATTGTCCAAAATTTTGAAATTGTAACATCAAGAAAAATTAGTAAAAATTAAATAATTGTTGATATCATCAATAAAAATAAGTGATTAAAATTTTTGATCAAAAGGAAAAATTACTATTAAAAATTTTTTAAGCAAGTGGTTGGCTTAGACCTATATGCTACGGCAATTCCAACTTAAATACACGATGCAATGCATCCTCTAATAGTGGTATGAGGTACATACTGAAATCTCAAAATAACTCCGATAACGAAGATGAAAGAGCAAGATTTAAATTAGTAAAATATGCAGGATGTCAAATTTAATAATTTAGGTGATTATTTATTTATTTATTTATTTTTTGGATTTGGATAAGGCTAAATTTATTCCTAAAGGTGGTGTTCAATTCATGGAAAAATTAATACTCGCTTTCTTATTCCGCAAATATCCATCAATATTCTTGAATCTGCCTTTCTGACTACAGATAAAATTTTCTTGAAAATAATTCCTGAGCATGGTGAGAAGAGAAAGCTATTAGAGTATTAATATGGAGCTTAGTTTTCTTTTTATTTCATATTAGTATAAGGAAAGGAAGTTATGCTTTTGTAGTATTATTGGAACTCCTTGTAGCCATTATTTATACTGCCTCTCATAGAACAACTCTCAACAGTTGTTTAAAAACAAAACAAAGGTAAAAGACTCAGAGAAGGTAATACATTGAAATTTTGCACAACTTGATACTTATCCTTCATCAGCAAGATCTTTTAAAGTTTGTCTGAAATTTTTAGTTATGGCAAGAGAAAATTTAGTAAACTTTCTACATATTGGGTTGCCGCTCGATGGCCGTTTTTTGCACATAAGGGCTAATTAACCGAACCTACGGAAACTTTCGACCGAATGAAACACTCGAGTTTTGTTCACTGAATTGCTTAAAACTTTTATCTTTATTTCATAATTTGAACATGATGTGACAATTTCTTTGAAGTAAATATCTGGATGAAGACAATCACATGGAACTATTTATTCGGAAAGCATGTGAGAGTGATCTTGTGATTAATCTAAGACTGATCCTATAATATTGCTTTTAACACTTTGTGCGGTCATTACGTTAATTTTCTTTTGTTATTTTCTTCTTTTTATATTTTTCAGTTAATTTTACATTCAAATATATATATGTTTAATTATTTTATTTTGTAATGTTTAGGGTATCATTTAGAATCGAAAGTAAACATAACTTGTAAATACTTGATTTTTTAAAACTTTTAACGTTAATTAAATTGAATTTACTTTTAAATTAAAAATAAATTTAAAGATTGATTAAAATTTTTATTTTTTTAATTAAATTTAATACAGTTTGCCATTTAAATACTATAAGGACTCTGTTATAAGAATTTATAACAAATCTTATGAAATCTTTATTGTGATACTAATATGCGATGTTCTGTAAAAATAAAATATATATAAGTATATTAAATTTTAAAAAATATTTTCCAAAGTGACATGCATTTATAATTTTTGAAAGAAACTTTTACCAGCTCAAATGTAAATTAATCAAGAATAAAAAAAAGTTTTCAAATGTTTTTCGTGGTTAACCACATTCAGTGCTAAAAGTTAAAAAGATATTTATATAAAAAGCTATAAAAATTTTTTAAAATACACCTTAAAACAGTTACTCTTTATGTATTAAGTAATTCATTTTTTATAATCTTTCTGATTATTTCCGATAATCATGCAAAATATCTATCGAATTACTTTAATTGGAAAACTTAATGGAATATTACATATTAATTTAATGCAAAAAAATTAATATTCATTAAAATTAATGTTAAGTTTTTAATTAATAAATTTTAATATATTGGTTTTATTTAAAAATAATACATTAATATTCTTAAGCTAAATATTCTTTTTAACTTTCTGATTACTGGCATTATTTAATTTTTAAGCTTCTTAAATAACAATTCATAACAAGTTTGGCAAATAGATCGTATTTAACAAATGCTTTCTAGAGGAAATAATCAACTATTGATAAAACTTGTCTGTAATACTTCGGTTAAGTATAAAAAGACTAAATTTAATTGAAGAAAACCTTTTATTTCAGAAGGCAGTTTCTGAAATTTATTCAAATGAAATGAAATATGTAGTGATATTTTTAACAATGATCATCCTTCACAACGCATTAATCCAAAATTAACAGATAACTTTCATTAAAAAATTTCACGATATTAATTATTATATTACTAATTAGGTTTTTGAGATTTAATGGGAATCATTATTTCTGACTGGGTAATTTTTGTGTAACTCTGCTACTTTTCTTCAGAGGTATTTCCAATATAGACCTTTTTATTTTCATCTCTTTGCAAAAACTAATCTTTAGAAATTATTTCTCATTTTTAAATTTTTCATAATCTTTGTAAATAAGTAAAAAATAATAGATATGAAAATAAAAAGGACAAAAAGAAGGGAGATTTTCCTGATTTTATTTCTAGATTTACACACTCAATTCTAATAATTTAGTATATTAAATACATCATAAACATAGTTTTCAAGGTACGATCTATAGTAGGTATGATATTTACATTTTGTTGTGATATAAAATTGCATGCATGGTTCCTTTCTGTACACCTTTTCAATCAGAAATATTTTTTCTACTACCCATGGAGTCTATACCTATTAAATATGGATTATGAAAATTCAGATTTTCAGACTTTTCAGTTGGCTTGATGTTTCTGAAACCGCAGCCATTTGAAGTTGATTTATTACACAAACATTTAATGAGTTGTTGCATGAAAGTTTTAATGATTATTTAAATCACAAATCTAGAAATTCATTAATTTTGTGGACAAGACACAGACTAAACAAACAAACCAGTGCATTGCAAATATGAAAAGCCGATTTGAACAGCCTATTCCAATACAAAGATGATCATCATTATTAGAGGGCCGTAGTTTAAGTTAAAACAAAGGATTACAGTGGTGAATTAAGATTAAAAGTAAATCCTAACGATGATAATGTCTTTGTTTGAATATTCCATGATCAGCGCTTCAACAATGTCTTTCATTACTGAAAGCGATACCTTTTCTGTTATTATTTTTAAGCAAAGTTCTATTATCTTATTTTTCGTCTGATCTGATTTTAATGATTTGGGTTAAATTATATCTTTTCAATGAGACCAAAATAAACTGATAGCAAATTTACTACCTTTGCAAATCACAGATCTTAGTGACAATATTTTTTTTAAAAAACCCTCCAGTAAAGGTGTCAAATAATTCTTGGTAGCACTGATGGATCTTTGACGACCAGATTTATTTCCAAGTTATATCTTAATCGAGAATTTAGAGGATAATCTTGAACAATATATAAATCATCCTATGTATTTTACAGATATAAAGAAGCGTAGTGTTCATATTTAGAAATGAATCATCATTTCTATATGTGTTGCATCTAACATCCATGTAACAACATTCTAGAACTGCCATTTTTTTAGTAAACTTTTCAGCGATGGTTATACTTTTGATATAAATTTTCATTTATTGGTCATGTACAATAAATTTCATCAAACAATGGTTTTCTATTTAAATTTTTGACTCATTTTTTGTGTGTTCAATTTTCAATAATTAGTTGTAGTTAAAACGAAAATGCAAATTTTATCCTCAAAAAGATTCGAAATGTTTTAATATATATAATATACTTCAAATAATAATTTTGTTGCAAAAATTTATTTTAAAAAAATTTATTGTCTTTTAAAATTGTACTTAATGATTAGAAAGTGTCCCTTGACAGTTCTATAATCATTATTCATTTGTCCAATCATTAGTTCCTTAACAAATAAAGTTTGAATAGGTGTGATTAGCAAATTTATCAATATTTTTTATCAAAGCATACATCTATAGTTTATTTTATTCATGCAATGAGTTCAGAAGGGAAAACTTTTCTTAGATATTTTTTGTAGTTTTTATATAAATTCAAGTCTTTTTTTTTACAAAACATTATAATAATTATGGAGCATATTCTGCTTGTAATTTATTAATTCAGAAAAATTAAGCAGTTTAACTAGATAGGTGCTTGTGCCCATTTTTTATACATACTAAACTGTAACTTTCTATTTATGCACATCCTTTTGAAAGTTGAAATTCATATTAAGTTTTTAGCTCTATATCGTTTTCAACTACATTAAATAAATTTCATTGTAATGTAATATGTGTACTTACACTTGGGAAACCAAACATCTGTAAAATAGAATTGTCACACACATGAATAACATTAAAAGATAAAACAATATTAGCTTAATGTAAAAATAAAAATTAAGAGATTAAAAAAAATTAATTTTCATGTTATATAGTGGTAATAAATTAAGTAACTAAATTGCGTTATTATTATTAAATGAAATTATTAACAGCAAATTTCTTTTTTAAAAATAATCTAAATAAAGTTTGAAAATTCATTTAAATTAAAATATTTTTATTAAATAAACGTTGTATATTTAAATTTTCCTTTGCCCTCGAGAGTATTAGACAATATTTTAACTACAATTTATATATTCGTTAAAAAAGTAAAAAAAAGCTTTCATGTAATATAAAATTTATTATATAAAACTAAAAATAATTTAAAGAATATAAACATTTTAGACACAACTGTGCCATATTTTCATTATTAATTTATTTCCGTCACTTAAGTGGCAGAAATAAATCAATTCTGTGTAAATAAAGAAAAATTGTGCTTAAAATACATTTGAGATCGCTAAAAATATTCAATGAAAAAATTTCAAATAAATTGGTTAATTGCTATAGGGATGCGTGATAAACAACAAAATCTCACGTATTTTGTGTAAATATAGTTTAAAAAAGAATATGATTAATTAAAATTAGAATTTCAAATACAACTCTAATTATCGTATAACACTTAAGTCACATTAGAGGATTATTGTTCAAACAACTAATATTTCTGATATTACATATGATTTGGGATGTATGTTTATATTAATAAAAATAATTCATTTTAAAAATACTTTTTCATACTTTCGTTTTTTTAATAAGTTTAGATTTTTAAAAATTTAAGGAGAAGAAAACATTTTTTTATTCACTTAACTATTTATATCAGCTGTTTTGTGAAAGAGTGCATCCATTTAAATTTATAGTTTATTTAATTTGAAGAATGACAAACATAATCTGAAATTCACAGTCTTGAAGTTATATTATGCAAATTTAGATTTACAATGAAATATTGCTTTATGTTGCAGCTTCTAAAGCTTATATTATGTATAAAGTCCATCAAAATGTTATTAAAATGTATTTATAAATCTTACAGTCCTCCTTCGTTAAAAACTGCTTAATGTAAAGCACAAATACATACTTTGTTTTCCAAGAGTTAAAAGGATTTTTTTCCAAAAAATTCAGAATACAATTTAATATAATATTTTGTATTATATAATAATAAGTAATGATTATTAGTTTAACTAAGAGCACAGATATGAGTTAATTTAATATTATATAAAATTTCTTAAAAGAAATAGTAAGCAATATTGAATACTCTTTCTAATCTAATACCGATATTAAAAGGTAACAGCTAAAGAGGTGACAGATATAAATTTTGATTCACACCATTTAATTACAAGGACTTTTTAATTTGATCTCTGCAAATGTAATTTATAAGTTATCTTTAAGGTGAGAAACATAATTTTATCACAATTAATTTTAATGAAGTTTAATTTGAATTCTAAGGTAACACGGCAAACAATCGAAGGTTAGAGTATAAGGCGAAATGAAAGAAAATATTTTAAAATTAATATTTTTTTAATCAAATTTAGTTTCAAAAATAATTTTTGCTTAAAATAATTAAACATTTTTAAAAATAAAATTGAAGTAAATTTTGTAAAAAATAGTAAATAAAAAATGGAAGTTGAAATATTATTTTATTTAAAAATATTATTACAACTAAATATTATAAATCAGATAAAATTTCCTTTTATAGAACAAATTTAATTAGTTTTATATTTCTTTTTTTGTGAAATATTTCTAATTTAACTTTTAAGTTATTTCTGATCATAGCTCAAAGGCAGTTTTTTAGTAAGCAGTTTAATATTTTTCAGAATATTTAAATAAAATGTAATATATTTATAATATAAGTAATATATATATAATTACTTATATTATAAATTTATTATATTACCTATATATAAAATATTATATATATAATATATTACTTATATTATAAATATTAGTAATACTTTATATAATTTTATTATGTATTTACATCTAAATTAAAATGAATTTCACAAATTAAATTGAATCTTTTCCTTTTATTTAACCAAAAATATTCCATGTGTTAACTTATATTGATTGTTTCCATGAAGAGACATTTTTATAAAGAACTCTCCTAAGATTCCTATATTTCTGGATTCGCAAACAAATATAGCTAAAAATGTAAAAGACCTAATTAATGCAAATAACTTAAAATGATTAAGCTTGTCACGATCACAGCAAAAATGATTTTCAATCCTCGGAATTCGATATTTGAATTTTGACTCTTTGATTATCCAAATACGCATAAAAGAAAGTCATGTTATCTTTTCAATTGAAGAGGAAATTTTTACAACGCTCTTTGAACTATTATTATATATACGCACAGATAAGTTGTACAATATTCGTAAATTATAACCATGCTCTAATAATGTCATCACAAACTTCTCATCCATATTCATTGAATATTATGCTATTTAAAACTTATTTCTAAATTTGAATTTTCTTTTGTTTTCATAATTATTTTAAGCTTTGCACAAGGAATTTATTAATTTCTATTAAATTTTATTCTATGAGATTTAATCTAACAGAATAAGCATTTTTATAAATTTTCAATTTTTATGAAATTGCATACCCCTTAGTTTTAATAATGAAGAAAGGTAATTTCATTCATTTCTTCCACTTACGACAGGTTTCAATAATATTATCACTGCCTTGCTGAAACTGCTGAAAAAGGGATTATCATGGAATTCAAATCTGATATGCCTGACTTCTTTTCTTAAATTCAATATTTCAATAGTTAATGATGATGTATAATACATACATAAGACCATACTGAAGATATTTATTACATAAGACCATTCATTTTTAACTAAATTATTTTCAAAAATAATATGGCAAAAATGCAAGTATCAATGTATTGAAAATATTATATGGCGCAAGAACCTGGATAAAAAAAAAACATGTTGAAAATAAGAATGCCTATTTGAATTGAAGTCTTTTAAATGCTATGGATAAAGTTTGTGAAATATTAATGACATTAAAAGTGTGTATCATTATTGATAATTATAAGATAAATTTTAAGAAAAATTTAGTTCTGAATCAAATGGTTATAACAAATTATAATAATGTATTATAATTTTACTTTTAAAATGTTATTTTTACTTTTAAAATTATAAATTACAAAATTAAATAAAAATGCTTTTTAAATTTAAGCCTAAGTAATTAAAAACCTAACTAATAAGATTTATAAAATAAAGCTTCATTTATTGTGTTAATGCTTAAATGAATTATATTTTTGT
Source organism: Latrodectus geometricus (assembly GCA_026290005.1). Taxonomy (NCBI): domain Eukaryota; kingdom Metazoa; phylum Arthropoda; class Arachnida; order Araneae; family Theridiidae; genus Latrodectus; species Latrodectus geometricus. Next base: position 1,128,134 of record JAPDSC010036855.1, read on the forward strand.
ATGAATGAGTAATAAAGTTTCTCCTTAAAATCATTCAAACTCCTGGTTTTCAAATTTATTTATTATTAAATTTTTTGAGTCAAAAACAACTTTTAAAAATAACTTCATTCCTACGTGCATTTTAATGTGAGAGTCACTCAGAATGCATCAGTTTATTTGAAGATTAATTAAGATACAATAGATAGAGAGTACTCTAAAGAGAGATTTTGTAGAATCCTGAAAAGAAAAAATGATCTTGATAAAGGAAAATATTACCCAATTAAATAAAAATATTTCTTTATATTGTACTTAAATATTTTTATGTAGGTATTTTACTCATTTAATCTAAAATGAAAAATTGGTTGTCTATTTGGTACATTTGGTATCTTTAAGCAAATCACAGAATGAATATTATATTATAGAAACTTAATTTCTAGTAAATCACCATTCTTCCAAAAATAATGTTGCTGTAATATATGCGTTTTAAAATAGCGTGCACACACATCTAAGCTATTTAAACTAACTCTTTTGACAGCTAATTCTTTAAATAAGTCAAATTTTAAGTAACTTAAATCACTTTAATTGTGCTTAGAAAAACTAATTTATGTTTTGAACTATTGAAGTTTATTCGGCTCATTCATAAGAGTTTAAAATTATTTTGTAGAAAACTACCTCAAATATACTCTAAATTCATTTTCAAAAGCAATTTTTGTTAATTAAAAAATAAGTTGACTTTTAAATTTTCTTTTTTTTTTTTGTTGAAAATTAGGATTGGCTATATAAAACATGGTGAAAAAACTTCTATTTTTCTATATTGAACTTGGAAATGTTTATGGAAAAAAAATAGCTCCACGATAATTCCTTATGATGAATACAGTTGAAGACATCATTCTCTTACAATCTTTATAAAATTGTTTATTTGACAATAATAACTTTAGATTAGAATTATCTTATATTGCTTATAAACTAGCAATTCATGAAAGAAATGTTTTTCTAAATTTTTTATTTACATATATTATTCAAAATATTTGTAGCTTCTTTTTAAGAATAATCATTTAGGCAATAGTAAATCTGAGCAAAATGCAGCATATATTGCATGTATTTCGTTATTAATTTATTGCTTGATTAACTTGCCATAGTGCATTATAGAATGAACAATAATAAATGAAGTTGGTATGTGAATACGCAAATATTAATCAAAAATATTTACGAAATATATTATGCGAATTCTTATATAGAATGTCAATAAAACGAATTTTAATATAATCTGTAATAATATGAACCATAATTTTTATATGCTCAGTTTACGTAAACATATAAACTCTGAAATTTTTTAAAAGACAATTATATCGAATTTTAACTGTAAAATTCTTTTTATAAGAATAACTAGAAGACTTATCTATATTTTTAACAAAAAGAATTTCTGTATAATTTAAAGATTACATATTTATTTTATAATTAATATTTATTTATTATTACATTTAATCATTAAAAAATATGAATTGTTTTCAAAATATTAATTATTAAAATACATAAGTAACTATGCAGTGAAAGATTTCACAAAAAAATAAATTCTTCATACATAACAAAAAACTACATAAAGGAATAAAAGCAATCGATATAGTAAAATCTTCTTGATATTTTCAGCTGCAAGAAATCAAATTAAAAGTGACACAGTGATAAGAAAAGCTGCACAAGTTGTATTTATTCTTTAATAATTCTTTTTCAGAAAGAAACTCTTTTACTCTCCTCATGTCATCGACTTGAGCTTAATATTTAGAAAAGGTGTCAATAAATCATCGAGAACTTCCCTGTTTATCTAAATTTAAAAAGCGCATATTTTCTTGTTTTTTTTTGTATGCATTCAAATTACGGACAACTGGAACAGAGGATATATTGGAAAACATTTTGTGATGGAAGGTCGATGTAGACAATCTGAAATAATAACGGTGTGTCGGATTTCGATTTTAGCTGGAAGAGTACAAGATATCCATAAGTATTATTTTTTTTTTCTTAATTCATGTACTTAAAAAGAATGATGAGTGCTTTTGACTTCCATGATTTCATTGTTATTTTTTTATTTTCTTCAGAATCTGGAATTGTTGCCAAAGTAAATGTCACTCCCTACTGGCACATATATTCTTTTTTTTTTTTTAAAAAAAAAGTTAAGATCACGTGATATCCATTTTTAGCCAGAATCTAAGTTTTTTTTTTTTTATCTGTCATGGATAATTTAGACAAAAATCAAAGTCAAGAATTTTTTTCTACATTTAAATTTCATGTCAAATTCCTATCGAGCTAAAAATTCAATCAAAAATCTTCTCAAATTAAATTAAAAAATTCATCGATATGCAGATGTATGATAAGAATTATCGGAAAATAAAGTACTTGTGGGAATGACATCAGAACACTTGTTTTAAACAATTTATTGATTAAGTTTTATAATTATTTAAACCAATAATCTCACATTTTCAAATTTTTTGTCACGTCTTTATAGGAAAAAATTAAAAAAAAATTTAATTATTTTGAAATTAATAAACTAAATTTAGAATACATTTCTTAAAATATTTAACTGCATATATGTGGTTTTAATGCATAAATCATCTGTTATCTTAATTTCATTCAGAAAATTCTCTGTTAGAGTCATTTATAAAGGTGTTATTATGTTAAAAATTAAATTAACATATTATTTTGTTCTAGAAAATGTGCTGCAAATAAAGCTACATATATCAGTAGTGATAAGAATATACTGAAGTTACGCATTTATAAATTTATTGCGATGAAACATGAAAATGAAATATTCATAAAATAGAATACTCAAGAGAAATATCAAAGTAGGAACAACGATAAATAATGTTTGTCAAACTATGAATAAAAAATATGATACATTAAGTGTTCAATTTAAATTGACTGGGTCGTGGTTAATTTTTGCAGAAATATAGAGAATCCTATCAATTTAGTTATACTGCACCATAAATAAAACTATATTTATGATTATAAATCGTTTGTATAATCTACAGTAGTTTTTTATTGCAATCTCAAAACATTCATTTTACTACAAAATGCTACAAAATAACTTGTAAAGGTTTGTAAAATATAAATAAAAATGAATCATTCATTTCTTACAAGCAAAGAATAAATACAAACATAAAATTTGAAATTCATCTTGCATGAACTGGAACAAAGCAACACTTAAAAAATTTTAAAGTAAAAATTTTAAATATGAAGAATTTAAAACATGATGAAGAATTCAAGTAAATTTTTTATGATATCGCTTTCCTGTCATATTTTACGATTATTATATTAAATTTAAATCCGGCGATTTTGCTGGTAAAACCAAGAAAAGAATATTCTCTGTTACCGAGAAAACACTGACGATATATTCAGAACAACATTGCTCATTCATCATATTGTCTAGCATTAGAACTGCTTAAAAATAAAGATATGTTATGAATTGAATAAAATTTTGCATCTTAATCCAGAAAGTAATAGAAACACATTTTTCCAATCATGTTTCAGTTATTATAAGAAGAGATTTATTTTGGTAATATCCTGAGAATACATAAACCACAAATCATCATGTTTTAAAACTCCTCCACCAAGTATTTTTAAATAAGTTTAACTACAAATAGTATTTCAGAAGCAATAGACAAAATCCTTATAAAGGGTTTTAATTTTTCTCGATTTTCATACCGTTCGTTTAATGTCAAGTGACAATTTTGAGAATGTATCATTACTAGTCTTTATATTGTGTTATTTCATTATCTAAACACAATTTTAGAAGATATTTTTAATGATTAAACAACAGTTGCTTGTAATTGTCTGCTATAAGTAATGCACAATATGCTTCAATTTAAGGTTTCTGATAAAGGATCATCTGAAGTGATCTTCTATTAAAAATTATATGAAATAACTTCTATTAAAAATTTCTAATATTAAAAATCATGGTCAAGAAAACAGTCCTTCTATAAACTTTGCTTGACAGTGAATTAAGAAATTGCGTTATTTAAATAACTTTTACAATATACATAAATAATAAAAAAATATTTTAAGATTATCAGATAAAATGAAAGCAGTATCTGTTAATTATCTTTGTTTAAGAACATTTTATGTATACTCATAGGTATTTATTTAACAATGCTCTAAATATTTAATAATACTATTGATTATGGGAATTCTTTACATAAAAAAATATGTATCTTTACATATGTACAATTACTAAAACGCAGTATTGAGTCAATTTTAAATTGAAATATTTTAAAAATGAACTTATTCATGACTGAGATTTCTTTAAATTTAACATATAAAAATTAAACATTTAAATTCTATTTAGGACACACACACATACACACACACACACACACACACATATATATATAT
>JAPDSC010036855.1:1132592-1204565 GCA_026290005.1 Latrodectus geometricus
TTAAAATTTTTTTGAAGTTTAAAATTTTTAGATATTTTTATTTTTTTAAAAACTAAATATATATTTATATATTAATATAAATATATATTTATATATATTTATATAAATATATATATATATATATATATTTATATATATATATGAAAATACATAATAGCATTCAGTGTTTAATACAAAAATGGTTTTTAAAATAATAAAAATCTCAAAAAATTTTAATCTTCTAAAGCCCAAAAATTAAAAAAAAAACAAATATATCCTCCTAAACAGCTGTAAAACATTTTCTTTAAGTTTTTTATTAATGGATTAATTTTATTACTATTCTAAAATTGGGAAATATATTAGAAATTGTTAATATATAAATTTATACAAAAATTGTATACAAAGCTTAGGCGACAAAATATATAAGAAAAGTCCACATTTAATGAATAGTTATTAGCATTTATGAATTACCATGAAAAATTTATTTAAAATTAATGAGTGATAAAGGATAATCATATATATAAATATCACCTACAAATTTCGGTAACTTTCAAATTGCTTTACATTTTGTTCCATCAATTATTTTCCATTTATTGGGGAATTTTATTAAAATATCGCATTTTAAAGCATCATTTTATATTACTTTAAAATGATAAACTTATAAGGTATGACTTATGAAATGATGATTTAGAACATGTTCATGAAAGGAAGCTTGCATAGTTTAAAACACTGTCTTTTGCTCTTTAAATGTTACCATACTGAAACTTGAGTCAAATTTTCAAACTAACTAAATGCAATAACTATAAATAAATATTGAATAATGAATATTTTGATTATTAATTTGATATATATTTGTTTTGAGTGAATGATGTTGCATGCTCAGTTAAATCAAATGTTTAAATTGGAAAAACTATTTTTAATTATAATTTATATTTACCTGAAAATCTTTGCCTTATTTTAATATTTATTTTCCTAAATTTAATTAACTAATGAATTAATATAACATTTAATGAAAATTTTTTATAAATATGTGATAGATTATGATTCAAGTAGACAGCTTTTTTGTAAATTTTATGTCAAAAAATAATTCGGAAATTCAGTGTTAAATATTCTATTTGGCCAATTTCTTAGTGTCTTCAAGGCAAATGGTAATATTTCTCTTTCATAATATAAATTTAAGCAAAAGAATTATATATCTGTCTGTGAAATAAAATCGATGAGCAATTTTTGAATAATAAAAACCAGAAAGAAGTAAGAAAATTCAAATTCCATGAATGTTATAATTTCAAAAAATATTTTAAAGAAATCCCTTTTTTCATTAAAAAGCAAATAAAACAAGTTTTATTTGCTTTTTAATGAAAGTAAAGAATTATTTCAGATATCTTATCAGATTATCTTAGCTTTTCTAAAAGGTAAAAGTCTTCAAGTTTAACATTTATCCTGATTTCTTTTCACTTTTGAACTTGATTTGAACACTTTCCTTTTAGTATATTTGAATTAAAATTTATTTCCCTTTGAAATCTGAATTTATTTTGAAATCTGTAATTAATATTGACGTTTAAAGTATAAAATAACCTGATTGTATCAAAATGATCAAGCCTAAATTCTTCGATAACTTAAATCAGAATTGTGACATGTTGCAAAGTATCTTGATTATTGAATTTTATCTGAATTGAATCTAATGAATTTCATTGCTTAAAATACGGATGGAAAAGTCTAAATAAATTAAAATTCATAAGCTCATGATCATCTTAAAGAGATATACGAATATAAAAAATGTAACTATTATATTCATCCTTTTCGTGATTTACTCATTCATACCTCATTTCTGGATAGAGCGAAATTGCCATAGGTTTGATCATGAACAATTCTGAACAACGAGATATGGATATTTTCTTGCTTTACACAAGAATAATAATCTTTGCGCTGAATTCTAAGAAATATTATTGTTAAGACCCTTGTGATATCTGAATAAACCCCAATATTTAAGATCAATAATGAAAATGCATCGATAATGTTATTTTTTCAGAGTGAGCTAATATATATATATATATATATATATATATATATATATATTTCCTTTTGTATTGAACATTTTTAAGTGATAATCTTATATTTTTACTGCTTTGGGAATTATCATAAAGTTCCCGAAGCCGTAAAAATACGGTTTTCGATTTTCTTAAAATTACGGTAAAAATACGGTTTCAAGATTATTCAGTTTTCTTTTAATCAAAAATAATTCTTCAATTCGTTTATTAATGTGATTAACATATTCCATTTTAAGAAAACTGCAATACGTTTTGTGTGTGATATACTCAATAAAAAATTCCCTAAACTTGGAGTATCAAACACATATTAGACTTAATTGAAATATTGACTGGCAAATCATGGTGGCTTCTAGCATAAAACTGTTAATTAACTATAATAAAATAATTTATCATGATGTTCTATGTAGAAGCGAATACACGATTTTCGTAGCTAATAAACTCAATAAATAACTTAGTAACTAAGAAATTATAAATCGCTTTAATATTTTATGAATTTCAAATGAGTAGTTGGCATTAATATATGAATTGTTTACATCAGTTTTCACAAAAGTATAAATAAATTAAATTATACTTTTCATGTATCAGACTTTTATCTCATTAAATTACCCTGATTTAGCAAAAGAAAAGAAATTTAAATTGAACAGGAAGTTTTAGCAAATAATATTAGAAGCAAATATTTTAATAGATTAATTCTATAAATGTTCTAAAAAGTACTAAAAATTTAGACATCTTTCGGTTATTTTTTTCTTACATGATATTCAAAGTTTGTATTCCAAATTACTGCACAACATCTTTTGAGCAAAAGATTCATTTAAAGATTGAAAATTTTCAGAAACAGTCTAATCATAATATGGTAAAATGCAGTAAATGTATTCCTAATTATACTTGTCAGCAAGAAAATACAAGAAAATGTTCAAAACAGGCAACAAATTTATAAGTAGATTTTTACCATTTCATCAGTATTTTTCGTTTTAAGCAACTCAATCGAACTCTTTTTCTGTTATGTTTGTATAATTTGAGGATAGTAAAGTTATAACAATTTCATTTGCAGATAACATATGTTTAATTTACTTTTTATCATTCTAGATTAGTTAAAATTGTGAAAATATATAAAAAAGTTAAAAAGGGCTCTTAAATTTACAAAAAATGTTAGAAATATTACTAATCATAATATCTATAACGAAGCAGTTAGTATTTTTGTGATATATTTTTAAACAGTTAGGGCTTTGCTGCTGCGAACTTAAGTCAAAGCATTTAAAAAGTCATGAAAGATGAAAAGAGTTGATAAAATTATCACAAATTCAATTAAGCAAATGAGAAGATAATTCTATATACACTTAATGTTTAAAAGTAAGAAAAAATAAATGTCTATCTTATTTCTGCAATGGCCACAAAGGAAGTCCGCTATTGTTTAGTTTATTGAATAAACTGGAAAAGAAGGGAATCAAAAGTAGGCTTCGATCACTAACGATTTTATCAACATAATCATGACAAGTCAAATAATTGAAAGACTTTTCGGCTTTAAATTAATTTCAGTGGTAAACCTCTGAAAAGCTACTAAACAGCAAACAAGATTCTCTAAAAACAAATAAAAGAAATACCTCTGCTGAGGTTTTAAATGAGTCAACATCATTTCACAGGGAAACTTTTGAAAAGCAATCAACTAATAGAATTAACTACTTATTGTGTGAGTCTTAGAACAGTTTTCCTAATGATGAGCCAATAAGGTTCCTAGAAAATGCTTAACATTATTTTTTAATTTATTTCTTAACAATTAGTGCCAACTGAGAGGACTAAACAAATTAATTCATTGTTTTTTAAAACAATTTTCAGGAATAAAAAGATTAAATCAAAAATAATCGAAATGTTTCAAAAAATCAGCTTGTTGCTTTTACCAAGAAAAGTAATTTTTAAAAAGAATAAGAAAATATTTGGCACATTTTATGACACAAATCAAAATAAAGTACCATAAAATTTATATCTTATTTATTTTGAAATGAAATAAGCAGGTATATATAAATATATATATATATAATATATATCCCAAATATATTCCCCCAAAAAAATAATAGCATCATTCTTTGGGAGAAACATATTATATAGCTGACTAGTCAAAAAGCACTATTTACAATTATTACAGATTTCTCTTACAAATCTTACATCTATATAAATCATAAAATAATGCACTACTATGTGTGTTTCAAAACAGAAAGGAAAATTGGAAAAATATCAAACTTGAAGAAAAAAGATATTTTTAAGCAATCATGAGATAAAGGATAAATAAACAATTTAAATTGACTGATATAATTCTGATCCATTTATTTTTAATGCTTTTATAGAATGTTAATATTCTTTAAGCAATTTTACTTTACCATCTTCTGCAATATTAATAAGAAGGAAGTAAAATAGGAATAGGTAAGATTATTATAGATAAGATAAATTATTGACAAACCCATGTTTTTATGAATCAATTTCCTCCTGATTTTAAATAAATGTAAACATAACTTTTATGAATGGAGTGACGTTTAAAAATAATCGAGAAATATGATTATTATTGTCAAATGTTTCCAAGATGAGATTTCAATGCACCCGATCTTAATTTATTGCTATTTCAATCATCCTTAGTAGAGAATGAGGTGAATAATTGAAAATAATCACAACCCAAAATTTTGAAAAGTTATAACTGTTGAATCTATAGTTTTCTTTTTAAATGAGAATTAAGTAAGGCTACATATTTTGCTTACTATTTTTGCTAAGCAGAAAAAATTTTGGTTATCATTTTTACAGCATAATTATAGTATTAGTAATTATATTACTTATACTTCATATTATAGACATAAAAAAATCTAAACTCTGTGGCACAACAGCCCATTTGTGGCCAAAGCCAACAGTGCCCATATCTGTTTTGTTGACTGAGGACTCTGGGCTGCGAAGAATATGTCCCAACCAGGTGTTCAGCCTAACGCGAAATCTTCAATGTTTAGCTCCCAAGCATTTCTTAATACTCAGTTTTATCGACTCACTGAAGGGAGGAAAAACTGATTATAAATATATATTATATCTTTATCTTTCATTATATAAAGATATAATGAAACGATTCTGTTTCGTTGCAATGTAAATTAATGTAAATAAATAAAATATAAATGAAAGAGTATTACAAAGTACAAAAACAAATATTTAAAAAATATATATCAATAAGTAAAATGCCGGACTTACAGTTCAACAATTTATAGGTTTGATTCTTAACTCAGGCAAGGATGTTTATTGGGGCTTAGAATTTTCTTTAAACTTTATATCTCGGTTGCCTCAGCTTGTAAAAGTAACCATGGAGTGAGAAACTATTGACCATTTAATAATGGTATATATAAAAACATTACGTATAACACCTAACCATAATTGAAGGATTCTTCCAAGCTTGCTTTGAAAAATATATTTCTAATAGTTCAATTGTTTTATAACATATTTGCCAATTTGCGCAATATTAGTCAAATATTTTAATCAAATACAAACTATATTAATAAGCTTAACAGTGTATTAAATACAACTGAAAACCAAATTTAAGAAATGAATAACTGTAAATAAAAAAGTGAACATTTTCAGTCAATGAGAGAAGAATTCATATCTAATTGAGAAAATGTCATGTCAAAATATTTGATTTCGAATGAAATTTTTTTCCTAAAATAATACTAAATATATCATCCTATTGTAAAACTTTTTATTGTATTACAATAAAAAACAAATTCATTTTGTACTGAATAACTTTAATGATTATGATTTTTTCCCTATAGGGCAGTATTTCCAAGTCTCATACATTATCAACATAAGAAGTTATCACGCATAGAATTGTTTTGCATTTTGAAATTATAAATAGAAGAAAATTAAGACAACTTAAAGTAAAAAATTCCAATAATGCTATGTGTCTTCGAATAAAAAAGATAACAATAATGTTACATTTAGAAATTGTTAATGAAAAATTGTTAAGCCAAGGAATAAATAGTAAGACATTTACATATTAATTCAATACATTATTGCATAAAATATACAAATTATAACTCCTAATTCTTTATATTTTTAAGTATGTAAAGCAAACGCAGATTTTTACAAAAATTCAAGAACAGTTAATTAAACAGATTATTTTAGTCAGTAATATCAAGGATTTAAAATATGATGAAATAAAAGAAAATCATTAAGCTATCGTTTTATAATACACTAGTGTATAAAATTTAAACAAAATATGTGTTTTTACATTTTATTATTATTATTTATTTATTTATTTTATTGCCGCCTACTCTGTCTAGTGGTTAGCGCGCCTGATTACGGATAGGGAGGTCTGGGATCGAATCCCGGTTTGGGCATGGATGTACTTTCCCTTTCTCTCTCTTCTGTATTTGTCCTTTCATTATATGAACGGAGTGTGAATGGTTGTCAACCCTATAAACGGGTTCCTACGGCATGTGTGTACTGAGGACGTTGGACTCCACGCCCAATTGCGGTTCAGTTGAAAGAGTGGAGCAGCGCACCCATACTGCCAGTCTGGCTGGCACTCGACAAAAAAAAATTATTTTATTTATATTTTTGATATAAATAACACGAGGAAACATCTCACAGACAAAGAATTCAAAAATGATTGACAGCATTTTGTTCTTAAGCGATGAAAGAAAGTATAGTTGCTCAAAGAGGAACACAAATCATGCAGTATGAAATTAAACAAAAAAGGCTGAATTGAGCTCATAGTATCGTTACATATGGTAGTCTGTCCAAGAGAAAGAACAATAATCAAATACTTTTTAATATGGGATATTTCTTCCTCTTATTGCAATGGTGACTTCGTATCTTTTTTCTATACTCAGCACCAGTCTCCAATAGTTCTTGATGTAAGAGTGTTCCTTTCTCAATCACATCTAATCAACTAATGGGTATTTCCCTCAGAATGTAGTCTTGCTGCAAAGTGTCTTCGCAAAGTATCCTATTCATGTTCTATGGGATTTAACTAAAGGGAATAAGCTGGCAAATCCATTCAAGTGATATCTTTCCAATAGCTGCAAACCAGTATGAGACCGGTGTAATATTGCATTGTCATCCATAAAAGCAGAATCTCTTTCAATAGCATCTCAGAACACACGCACTTGGGTAGGAATATTCCAGTTATACAATATCTGTCGAAAGAGTGGAAGTCAGTCCGTCCTTTCAGCATAATGTTCTGCAGATCATAATTCCAGGATTATCATAATAGTCATTTTTTGTGGTGTGCATGGAATGAAACCGTGTCCCGAACTCTTTGCAAATCAACTGCCTTTAAAAATAGTTTATGGCATTGCAACAACCCTAATCCGGAGAACACGACTTTGTTAATGTGATGCCCAGATTTGTAATCATTGTACTAATCTAAACGATAGTGCTGATGGTCAACTTTTAAAAGCTTGTAGCATTCAGAATTTGGGCGAATAGGGCACCTTTGCTAAGGCACTTGGTCACAATAAACAGTGACACTTATCTCCCCGTTGCTGCCTAAAGTACCTGAACAATGTCGTTTGCTGACTAGTTATATCATTTATCCATTGATTAATTATCCTAGATACATTAGTTATACATTGCAGTTGTTTTCGTGGATTGACCACTACCAATCATTCTAACAACTGTACCTATGGTGGAGAAAGCTTTCCAAGCTTGTGAAAAGACAGTTTTGTTGATTCCAAACGTTTCAGGTACATTGGTCCCACTACAGTCCTCCACCAGCCTTCTGATATTTTATGGAATATTTTAAATAAAAAATGATAAGTGGTTTTGTTTGATTTATTTCAGTTTTTATCAAAAAACACTACATTGAATTATATGTATATTGAATTATAAGAACATTTCTACTAAGAAATTCAAGTATTTTTACTATGAACATTTTAACATTTCTTTGATTGGCAAAAATACTCTCTTGAATTTTACATCCTACAATAATCAAAAATCTCATCAGGGAATGTATAGTTAGAACACATAAAAAATATATTTAAAAAAAGTTAAATACTTCCAAATCCCAGTAATTCACAATAACAATGCATGTATGAAATATGAATAAGGTTAGCATATGTTTTACTAAGCAAATGTCTTTTTAAACATTGACGCAATTTAAAATATGAAAATAGTTTATTCATTATAAGAACAAAGACTTTTAAATTTGAGGAAATATTTTTACTGATTTTAAATTTTAAAAAATGCACATAAATTTATATAGATACAACTTAAATTTTATTAAAATTCTTTATTTTTAGTAATTTAAAACTAGTATATAGGAGATGGAATTTAAGTATAAAAAAATTTGCTTGTGCTTGAAATGACTTTCGTTCGGGAATGAACAATTTTTTTTATTTGTGTCATCGGGGTTTAACTTTACTTAAACTATTCTAAATTATAGCTAAAATTTAATCTAGAAACAAACTGCTGAAAAATATACGAGATAAATGTTATCATTTTTACGTTATAAATAATACGTTATAATTTTTTGTCAAATTATTGTTTAATATCACGCACGTTAAAATTGTCAGGTATAATTTTAAAGAATGACCACAAAATATACGTCATCAAAATCATAAGCATTAAGAAGAAAGAAATATTTTGACATATTAGTTTGGGGAAAAAGAAATCCATTATTTTTACTTGAACTTTTTGTAACTTCTCTCAGAATCGCTTTGTAAAAAGGTTTAAAACAGTTTTCATGTAGATTTTTAGGTCTTGTGCGAAGCTACGACTGTTGACATGCTGTCAAGTTTGATAATTTTTGATATTTTATAGACATTCTCGACGATGTTGTATCCATGCGAGGAGCATCTTTAGCATCCAAATACCCAAACGGAATCGACGAAACAAAAATTGTACGTAACTGGTTGTTACAGTCTTATATAGGACGATAAACACCTTTCACAATTTTAGCCACCCGGCTATCTTTTTCGCCATTACAAGAGAAAACGAAAATGTATCGAATTATCTGTTTGTTGTCTTCCATTTTTGAAACCTTGTACTCGTAACTGAATGAATCAAACAAAACACCGCAAGAGGATATTTTAGTGTCAAATGTCACCTTTCCAACGAGCATAAATCTGAAATTGTTTTATAGATACCTCACGAGATAGCGATCACTACAGACGTCTACCGAAAAAATAATGGATAACTTTTTCCCCAAACTAATATTTTGTTTCTCTCCCCATACATGTATATAAGGTAAAAGATAAGTAAAACACTTTTAATGAAGTTTTCTATGATTAACATATTTTAAAACTTAACATTAATGAATGATAATCAGCATTTAATAATATTTCTTGTAATTTTTTTAAATTCTTAACATAACTTTTAATGTAAATTCCAAATATTTGCAGCAGCCTTATGAAGAATTTTAGAAATTATAAATATCGCATTGTAAGAGTTTACACCATTCCTGAATTTTAAGTTATTCAAATCTGTAAACAAAAAAACAAATTAAAATATATAAATAATTTCATTCAGTATTCTAAATACACTTATTATTTAAAAAATACTAAGTGCAGGTAGCGAAATAAAGAAATACATAATAATATAAAATGCTTGATAACGAGTTTTAATTATTTGTTTAATAAATATGTTTCTCAACTAATAATTTTAATAGCTTTAACAAACAGATAAGTAATTTTTATTTTTAGTAATACTCTTTGTAGTTTCGATTGAAAATCTATATGAGTGCAAAGTCTTATGAAAATATTAAAATCAATTGAATTGATTAGAAATTGATTAAAAATATTAAAATTACTAAGAAAATATTTAAAAAAAATTATATTTTTATATAATTTTTTTTTATGTCTGATTTGTAAGAGTTTATTGTGCACATATTTTTTTATATTTGTGTATGTATATATTTATATATTATATGATGTGTGAATGAGAGTAAAATTTGAAAGTAAAAATGAGAAAATATTTAAAATAACATTCCAATGTGTGACGAACATTGCCAACATCCTTAATTTACATCAATTTCTTATGAGAGAAAAGATGTTAAAATATTTTGTATTGCGTTATTTTTTGTATTTTATGTGATAGAAACACTATAAAATACGTTACATTCATCATTTACTTCGTCAATATATAACTTTAGTCATTATTCATTAGCAAGCTTATATTCACTGAATTTGAGCATATTTACTAATTAATTTGCATTTCAAATTATCATTTTTACCCTACATTCCCAAAGTATGAAAACTGAAAATAAGCTAAAACAGTATTAATTATATTAACATTTAATTAACTATATTATTTAACATATAAAAAGAAAATTTCAATTTAACAAATAGTAAGAAATTATTAATAAGTATTTCTGAAGACAGCATTAATTACTTATTAACTCTAAATACGATGAATTGATTAATTATAAGAGCCCTCAAAATATCTCTCCTCTTGAAAGCATACTGTATAGAATAAATAATTTTTAAAGATTGAAAGTTTTGGAATACATTTTTTTCAACGAAATATTAAATGCAAAAAAAAAAAAATTATTTGGTTTCACACAGTCAACAAACTTTTAAAAATTTACTGGTGTTACATGTATATAAGATAACTATTTTTATATTAAAAAATAACAATTGAACTTAAAAAATCATTAAATATTTTTTTCAAAATCACATGTAAATTGTAACTTTTGCATCACAAATAATTATATACGATAATATTATAAATAAAATTAGAATATGATTTTTTTACGAGTAAATTCATAATGATGCAGGGAAGAAAACTATCTGGGCGAGAAGCTCAAAAATTTTGGTTTTTTAGTGGCTCAGGAAAATTTTAACATGAAATAAGTAAAATTCTTATAAGTATTAAAGCTGATATTTTTGATATTTTAAATAAAATAGTTTTTAATAGAAAATATCGATGATTTGAGTGGGTGAGATAATAGACAAATTTTTATGTTTGCAATCAAGCAGAACTTGTTAAATTATACAGCAGATCAGTATAACTATTTCTTACCCAACAGCTTATGAGCTCTGAGATTAATTTCAAATAAAACTTTTAAAGAAATTATAAAGAAAACCAAGGATATTAAATTATCATAAAATAGAGTGGCTGAAATGATCAAAAGAAGTCATTGGCTGAAATGCTACTTTGGAAAACATTATTTTTCCTATAAATAAAATCAACTTGGATGGTTCAAATAATATTTACTACCATCATTTATGAGTATATGTTTGGAGTACACAGAAAGGGGTTAATTGTGTAGTGATGTGTGGAGTTTTGCATATGATGGAAAATAAGATCTGTTCAGTTCCTGGAAAAAATAATTCTAATTGTTTTCAACAAATGCTTCAACAATATCTAAATTTTTTTATCAAATTTAGAAGGGTTAAACTGGGATATTCATCAAGTCAATGCTCTTTGGCACGTGTTTAAAGCAATTAAAAATTAGTTTCAAAAAGAAAGAGTCAAGGAATTTATTCTGGCACAGAAGCATAGTCCAGACTTCAATCCCATACAAAACTTTTGGGGTCGATTGGCTCGTAAATTTATATGTAAATAACCATCAATATGAGTTGAAAATAACTATTATGGAAGAATGGTACAAAATCCCCAAATCTTTTCTCAAAAACGTGATTACTAAAATTAAAAAAAATGATTATTTAAAGTATTTTAGAAAAAAAATGATGGACATAAATATTTTTATTTTGTACTTAAATACTCAGTGCGCGTGTGTGCGTTTTATTAATTTGCCTTTTAATTTTACAACATGCATTTATATGGAAAATTTTGTAAGTGTTTATAAGATATTTAGTACATATGACTTAAAAATATTCACATATATTTTATATTTCATTTACACTCACCAATTTAATTTTAAAAAAATTATGTGTTATTTATAACTAAAATAACAAAAAACAACACAGCAAAATCTTACAATCTTCTAACAAGCTACAATTAACTGCCTTTTGTTAAATGAATAACTACTGTTTGTCTTTGAATAATTGCAATGATAAATTTAATAAAATTATTCAATTAATAATTTAATAGTAAATTTAGAATATTTTGATTAAAAATATCATAACTTTTTAGTATTAAATGAATTCAAATTTTTTTTATTCTCAACAAGTCAAATTATTCAAATCAATAATTTCATTTTCCTGCATAATATGAGATAATTTTCAGAATTTTCTTCTACATGAATATTTATGAGATTTTTATTTCTTTTATTCATTCAACAATTCAACTGAATTTCTTAAAATAATATTTCTCATAATATAATTTCTCTGCTTAATTTATCCATTTAATTAATTTGTGATGAAAACTTACCATATTATGTTTCGATTTTTGAAATTTTAAGAGTTTGAAAACATTTTAAGTTAACTTCCTGAAGTTTCAATTTAAAATATGTTTTTACTATACATTTAAAAAAACTATATAAATCCCTTTTTTTTCTGAAAATACATTTTGCTATAAATTATTTTAAGCAAGCTTATCTTACACGATAATCGTATTAATTTTTTAAACATTTATATACTTTTAAGCATTTATTCACTTTTAAGCATTTATTCACTTTTAAGCATTTATATACTTAAGTGTTACCAATGAATATATTAATGCAACATATTATTTTTTTAGTTTTAAAAACATTAAAATTTTCTTGAAAATGGAATCCTTATTTTCTGTAAGAATTTTTCATAAGGTATTGCAACATTACGTGTGTAAAAATATTTGATTCAAATAATATTTAAAATAATTATCAATAAAAACTGATTTTTTGATAAGTTAAAAATTGGTGAATTTCCAATTTCTTTTAAAGTCTCTTTTCAAGACCTTCCTGCAAAAGCATTAATTTACTCTCTTTATTATACTGTTGAGCTGTAAGTTAAGTGTTATCCAAGCAACATATTTGCCAGTCATTAACAACAATTTTGATAAATTTTCTCAGAAGCATCAGAAGAAAATATCATTTTAAATTTTAATTGGAAGCTTTAACATTTTCATGTATAAACATTGAATTACTTATAATTAATGCAATTTAAGTAGCGTACGTTAATTAACAGGGGAAATGTTTAAATAATCTTTCAAAAATTTTTGGTTCTTCTAGAATTCAAAAGTTTAGCTTTATTTAAGTGATTATAAAATTTAGTACCTTTTAATGTGTCAAAATACAATAGAAAACGCTTATTGAAAACTTTAAAAAAATAAATGTTCATTTTTTGAAGATATTCCACCAAATCTTGTAAAGCTTGTTAGTTAAATTAAAATTGCATCTCTAGCAATGGTATTATTTTGTTTCAGTGATTCATTAGCTGATTGAAATGACGAAAATTTTAATTTTGTTTCATTAATTTTTTAATGAGCTAAGACAAATTTTCTACTCGTTTTGGTCTCAATTGCGTTAATAATTTAAAAACTTTGCAGCATTAAAATATTTTAACATCAAGCAAGGTAAGAAAAAATTGTGTCTAAAAAATGCATGAGAAAAACAAGTATTATAATAAGGAAAAAATGTATTTTATACTTCTTTCAAAGAAAAGTTTTTCATTTCTCCTGAGAAAATAAATTCCTGACGTAAAAAATATAAACTTAATTTTTCGCATTTTCTTTAGTAAGCAATATATGAAAAAAGAAATGTAACAGCCTTTCTGCTAAATTAGATGTGAGTTACCTTTTTTTTGAGATTTTTACTTTGCTTTTTTTTGAGAATTTTATGGACTCAGCTAAAAACATACAATAAAAGCACTTTTTACGTACTGTGTATTTTTTATTATAGTATTACATGAATAAAAAATTCATTAAACTTATAATTTTAAATTAGATCAAATTCATTTCATTCTAAAATTTCAAAGAGGTTATTGTGAAAATAGTGAGTGACAATTTAGTTTTTTCAGAAAGATATTAAAATAAACTTTTATTGAGATGAAGGAAAATTTTTCTGTCATAGCTAACCTTCCTCTATATTGTAAATAAAGGCATTTATGGGCAATTGAATATATTAATAAAAGAATTTTGTTAACAAGATTCAATTATTAGCAAAGTTCTTTTATTCTAGCAAAAATGTGAAAATTTATCATGAATAAGGATAACATTATTCTAGTTAAAAATTAAAATCTCAGAGTTTCACCTTTGAAATATTTCCTAAGAATTTTTGAAATTCAAAGGAATTTTATCAATACAATGATTTTTAGATACTTAGGATGCTTCATGGGTTTTCCTCAGATTTTCTCTTTGTCACAAATAGTAAAATTTCTATTGAATAGCAAAGACAAATGTTGGTTTATATTTTAAAAATACATAAAGTACAGAATGGTTATCAATATCTTGTAAATTGTGCTGGATCTATCATGAAACAGAATACTTCTTTTAACAAACATTTATAATGGGAAACTACATTCTTGCTCAAAGCTGCAGCAAAAATTCGGATGAGGCAGAATATTACAGATGTCATTTTTTGAAAGATAGAATATTACAGATATTATAGAAGTCGGAATTTCTTAGGGCATATTATGTTTCATTGTTTATATTTAACATTCTAAATAATCATAAAAAGACTGCATTCACTTGTGAGTGCCTTGGCCACCTGACAATAACTAGGTGTAGAGGTTTCTTGTGTTTCAATAATGCCTTATATTTAATTTATGAATATATATTGAAGTCTTATTACTGTATATTTGTTAATGTACAGAAAAGAGTTAATACAAAAATATGTATTTAAAGTGTAGTATTTCAATTTAAAAAACACAGAGATTTTATATAAATATTTCATTAATAATATTGAAAATATTCATTCAAATAAAATTATGCATGAGAAAAATAGAATTTTTGAATACTTTACCATCTTGATGAAATTTTAAACTATCTGCCTATTTTTAAAATCATTTTTTAAACTCATTCTTATCCAATTTAAACCTTTAAATCATTCTGATGTAATTCATGATATTTTTACAATTTATGAGAGATAGATTAGTTGATTGTTAACAAAAGAAACCTGTCTTTGAAAAACAGCTGTTGGGGGCTATTCGATTGTTTTTATTATTTGCTGAAGAATTTTAAATAAATTTCTAGGCAGAAATTATTTTGTTCTGAGAAATATGGAAAATGACATTAATGATATCACAAATAAGTTTTCATTGACTTTCTATATAAAGGGATAATCTCAGAAAAGTATATTCAAAATCATTGTGACTTGTAAAAATGTGAATAAATAAGAAACATTAAAATGTCATAAACTCAACATTCAAACTGAGATATTATTGGGTAAAAATAATCACAAAATATTTGAATTAAGTTTTATAAAATAAAATTAATATGTATGACAACTTCTTCGTTTCTTAAATTATGTCACAGAAATGCTTCATTTGCATAATATTAATTTATTAATTTACTCTGAGATATTAGCAATTTTCTCTCACAAACTTATCCTATGATTAAATTATAAATCTTTAAGAATTATTAAATTTAAAATGTGAAATTTTGTAAAATATCCTCACATAATTTAAATTTCTCAGCGAAAATTGTTTTAATACGGATGAATGATGATTTTATTGAAATATCAGATTACTACAATAGATATATGTAATACGGCTCTATTATAAAATGAAAAATAGTTTAAATCAGTTTTTTTCCTGGACTGAAAACTAAAATATTCTTTTCTACTAAGCACCGAATAAAAACCTTTTTTATAAAAAAAGGTTTTAAGTGTAAACATAAAATGAGAAAATTAAATTATTTTATTTAAACAGATATAAATATTGTTTCTTTAAAATAGGAGGAGGTATTTTATATACATTTCTCGATTATTTTCTTTACAAGCCCCATTTGAGTTTTAAAATTCTTAGTCCTGTTAAATTAGTTGATTAAACCCAAATCGAGAAATTGCCTGAAAAAATGTGAATCCATACCTTAGTTTTTTAATTCTTTTGGTTTTTATTCGTTTTGGAATCGTTCAACTGGAGTGTGAGCTAAGAAAACAAATGCAATTTATTGCTGACATTTACTTTCTTTACGAATATTTGTAAATAAATAGTGCAATTTCCGTTTTTGTTTCAGCAACATTTTAAAAAATGTTCTTGACTGATATGTCATGAGCGACACAGTACGTATTCATATTTCAAAATTTATAATGTGTGTGAAACCTGTTTCTCATATTTAATTATTTTTACTTGAGTAAACAAAATAAAACAGAGCCTGTTTAAAAGAAAATTAGTACAGAAAAAACCATAAGTTCTTTGGTCTCCTATGAAACCGTGTTAACAACTGCACCGCCCGAAACGATTCAAATATTCTCAAGCACAAGCTAAGGAGGAAACAAGAAAAAAATTATGCCTTTTGCTTTTTCGAATTTTAATTATTTTTCGGGTTTGCATTAAAATTACTATCCATAAAAATATTCGAGCGCCAGTCTTATTCCCTGGTGCCAGTTTGAAAACTGAAACTAGCGGGGAAAAAGTAGTTTTTCACCCTTAAATGGGACCGTTGTGAAGCCCTACTGCCAGGTCGACCGACATTAGCATTTGTTATTTTTGCGAAGGATTTTTACGAAAAGTGCAACCCCCACCCGCCTCCCCGTTTTGTCGCTTGTTAACGCCCCTAGAAGCGACGATTTTATGCAAATGGTAAGAGCGGTACCTGTCAGAGCTCACAAGCCTACGTTGATATATAGTTCGCCGTTAGGGAACGGATAGGACACTATCCTGAGCCGCTGCTCCAAAGAAGTTTAGTTCAATGGGATGAGACCGGGGCAATATATGTCTTGTTAAGTTTTTAAGTTCATCCAAGTTTTTCTGATGTAATAATCCACCTGGGACCGGTCGTTCGCAACCATAAACGCCCTTGTTGCGGATGAGGTACTCGAAAAAATGCCTTAATAATATTAGTCGTAAATTTTTAACAGATATAATTACGAGAGCTACTTTGCGGAAAGTTGTACAAGAACTGCAGTTTTGGGATAGTCTTCTTTTTTTATTTATAGGTTAGTGTAAGAGCAGCGGATGTTCGTCAACAATAAAAGTAGCTTCTAATCGATGGGACCTTCAAAATGCTACTTTCCATTAGCTTAAGGGAACGGGATTTCTTTCTAAGATACTCATATCTTCATCGTAAATTTTAATCTGAGATGGTCGGAAAAGATTACTTTTTTTACTTAAAATTAAATGTAACATACTGAAACTTATAGAAAGATATTTTTTTACAAATAATGTTTAATTTATGCCCAGTAAAAATAAAGGAAAGTTGAAGAGATCTCATTTAGTATTGTATTACATAGCTGTGATATAGAAGACACAAATGAGAATGGCTGTTTAAATTAAGAACTATGTAATAAAAAGAGGAACTGTTCATTTTAATAAAAATAATCGTAAAATTATAACGTAAAAATTTCAATTCATACATATTCAAATTAATGTTTATTCTTAAAATTATTTATTTTTGATTAAAATATTAGTTTAATTATATTAGTTTTTAAATATTAGTTTAATATTAGTATAAATTTTAATTGATTATCAAGGCATATTTAAATGGGCTGTTAAAATGCTTTGATTTTTCAAATAGTTACCCAAGCTATTAATCTATTATTCAATAGAGTTTTTTTTTTTTTGCAATTTCTTTTTGCAAATCTAACTTAATGTTTTAAATGAAAATAGAATTTGTATATTTTCTTTTTTAATAAAATTTGATTAAAATCGTCTAAATCATAGGAAATAAGGGACATTTAAAAAATCTAAACTTTAAATAATCTTATAGTTATATAGATAATAGCTAAATTTAATATATTTCTCAAAATTTAATATATTTTCTTATGCACACAGTTTATTTTTCATTCACAAACATTTTACATTTGAAATTTAAAAGAATAAAAAAACTTTCATCCAGTATAATTTAAGGATTTTTATCTCATGCGTCAATAAGGTGATTAAATATTTCTTCTTAAATTTCCTATGAATCATTTCCAATTTACACTTGAAATTGGCGTGCAATATATTCTATATAAAATAGCTAGTAAATGAAAATATTTAAATAACAAATTTAAGGAAACACTCTAAAAAGTTCATTTATGAAAGAAAAAAAATACTCATTCTGAATCAAAAGCATAATGACTGTCAGAAAATTATGAAAGTATTTTCAAACAACTCTTACAAAAGTATTTTATAGAAATAAAAATATGATCCTGTTATAATATAATATATATAAAAAATATAGAATTCTCTTAAACAGCATAAATACTTTATTTATGCTTTTTAAGAGAATTCAATAAATCAATTTGAAATCACTATTTTATAGAATGCTTTCTTTTATTTTGAATTTCACTCTTTTTATGGGAATTATACTAAAATATATGGATGTTACTTAAGAGAATTCAGCTATCAAAAGCTAATCTTCTATATCAATTATTCATTTTATGATTTTTTTCGAGTTCAGAGCCTTACGTTTTCATTGAACATTTTTTTAGGGCAAAAGTGTTTCAAAGATTAATTTATTGTTTTAAGTAAAGCTTAACTAACAATAAATTAAACATATTACTATCTAGTGAAACAGAAATTAAAAAAAAACATTTTATTTTTAGTCTTAAGAAGAGAAGATACTTTGTCAAATGGCATAATATTAAGTTATAAAAATTTTCCATTTTTTTAATTTTATAATGCATTAATTGCCCAATAACACAGTTTTTGTAAATTTTACGATGAATTTATAATCTTACGTGCTAATTTTTTTAAACCATAAAAATTTGAATTTTTTAAAATTCAGGAATTTATGTATATACTAAAAACACATTAACACGTACGCATATAATATAAATATATATATAGGCAGTAAAATAGTATTAATCCATTATATATTGAAAGAAATTTAAAGTAAAACACAATTACTTATTTTACTTAAAATTACTTACCTTTTTATGGTTATAACGCTTTCATTTATAAAAAGCACTATGGCTGTTCTTAAGTTTCTAACAAAAGCTTTTTTTAAGAAGGAAAACTTTTTACTGAATATAATAAATATTATTAAAATTTAGTTCTATAGAATTTAGTAGTTAAAAATTTAATTCTATAAATTTTTAATAATATAAATATTATTAAAAATTTAGTTTACTAGTTAAACTGTTCAAATTATTATATTTGTGTTATTCAAAATATCGGTTGAAACAATCTTGTAAAAAGAGATTACCAAGAAAAATAAGTGACATTATAGTGAACAGCATACATAAATATCCATTCATTTTAATAAAAGCAATATATTGAAGTTCTTACGACAAGAAATTATTATTCTCAATCATAGTCTTTGAAGTTTCTAAATTGAAAAAATTGTATATTACAAGTTAGAAAAGGAAATATTTCATTTTACTTGGTAACGAAGTGCTGGTAAAATTAATCAGTTTGAAACATTTTGCATATTCTTTAACAACAATTGTAAATTGAAATGAGGATTATAAAATTATAATATAAAAATTTGATTGGATGTATTCAATTATGTATCGAATACATTTGAAAACTATTATCGTTCATTATTCAAAGAAATTCGTAGTGTATAGATGTAAACGATAATACGTAACAAACGATAGTAATATTTAGAATATTTATATCATTTCATAGATAATTAAAATATACTCCTAAACCTCTAACGAAGAAACATCAAAATTTTCAAACCATACTTCCAAGCAAATACTTTCAACGGCTTTCACATAAGAGAAGAAATATAGCCTTCCCTGTAAAGTTCTAGTGAGATTTTTCGAGCAGTTTATAAAGATAACCTTGAAGAAAAATTACTTTTGTTCTATTAAAAAACTAAATCAAGATATAAAATTAAAAATAAATTATATAAATAGAAAATATTTTTTTTCTAGAAAAGACACAATTTAAGCTTTATATAGAGAATTAAATCTAAATTTTGATTTTAATTGTGAAAATCTTTTTTTTTTTTTTTTTTTTTTTTTTTTTTTTTTTTGTGAATAGTGAAAAACTATATATCTCATTGAAATATTAAATTGATGTCATGCTAATATTACTAAAATAATCTAGTTACTAATTACCTTGCTCAATATTTAATTTACAACACATTTTAGAATTTTAAAAACTAAATTTGTAATTTTAATTACAATGAAGAACTTATTAAAAGTTATATAAATTTACGTTGGAATCATCAATATAATGTGTCATTCATTACAATTTAAAGTCCAAAGAATAACTACATGAAATATACAAATGCAATCGTTTCTAGAATTTCATTGTCAGATTTAAGCGAAATTGACACAGACCAATGGTTTCATAATTGAAGCAAAGAATCACACACACACACGGATGAAAAAGGAAATTTAAAATTTGATTCCTTATTCTCCAAAACATGACTTCCATCAAAGGTTCAACTAGCAATGAATGCAAATTCAGTTGGAACTTTAATGTATTTTTGCTTGATGTGCTCATTGTTTACGTTTTCTATGACATGCACACTTAATTGTGATTCAATGAATTAAGCGGTGGTCAGTTTTAGGGCTTCGAAGGCTACAACTCTCTAGCATAGTGTTCATTCATCTCTGCAAGTAATTTGCAAGGGTTTCTGAGACAAATTGAGACCCTTCCTTTAACAATTATGCATGAAATTTTTCTTTTAATCAATTCTAAAATGATTATTTGGAAGACTAAGTAAGTCTTCTATACATTAAGAATCTAACCTAACTATTTACACTAATGTGCTCATAAATGCCTCAGGATTTCAAGATTCAAAAATGACTAAAAATGAATTACGCACATATTTTTTTCCTGCATTTGAATTACTTGTAATGTCATAATAATCTATTTTATTTGTAAACTTTGAAAACTGCTATTTTATTTGTTAACTTTTCAGCAATAAATTATTCTTTTGAACTGAAATATGTATTCACTTTTTTTGTTAATGTCAATACAAATAAATCTTCATTTTATTCGTTCAATTACTTCTTAGTATTATTCAATTAATTGTAAATATGTATTTGTGTATTGCAATTATAACTGAAACTTGATTAATTTAATATTTTATTTCAACCCCTTTAATCAATTTTATTCCATTAATATATAGTTGTGTTACAGTTTGAAATTTAGAAATAATTTTTGGATAAAATGTTTTTATTAAATGTATTTTAATTATTAAACATGTGTTTTATGTCTAGAAATTATATATATTATTTAAAAATATATAGCAACAACTAAGTTTCCTTCAATCGATTGCAAATTATTTTTATACTCAATAAAGGTAAAAATTCTAAAGAAGAAACAATATAAATTTTTGCTGTTTAAAGTAAGCAGATTCTTATGCTATCAAACAAGTTTAACGGCCACATATTCATTCCTTAAAATGTTTCACGTGTAGAATATTCTAATATATCCATAGATGAGATGAAAAATGGCAATATTTAAAACTGTGATCGAAGACTTCCTCAAATTAGCATTCAATAAGAATACTAATCAGAAGTTTAGGCTTTCTTCATACCATTGCAGTTAACCAAGTATAAAATCTCATCTTTACAAAACTACTAGAACTTCTTTGAACAATTATTTTGAAATAGGAAAGAAATTGACAAAGCAGTTTTCATTAGATAAATCCATATACAACTATCACAAAATGATATAGAATAAGGATGATTATCAAAAAATTTGAAAATGAAAAACTAAAAGCAGACTTTAGGATTATATCACAAACTACTTGGATGTTATTGCTATTTTCAATTTTCAGTTGTCTGACTTTTATTATTATATTGTCTTCTGAAGTGAAATCTTTTCTGTTTAAATGTACGTAGAAAGTGCTTTATATATAATCTATTTAAGTAGAAAATACATATTTGGAATTGATCGATGTAGCACTAATTTATTAATTAAAGTTATGGTCAAAATAAAATTTATAAAAAAGAATAAAAATGAGCACAAGGATAGATTTAGTGTCACCAAATATCCTGAATAATTTCAATGAAACTATCAATATTTTCAATAGAGTCCTATTCACAACATTAATATGCAATTTTTTTTTGTATGAAAAAGATGACCAATTAATTTTAATATACACAATATAAAGTAAACAGTATTCAGCATCATAAAGCATGAACAGTATATTTGCTATTTTTAATTTAGTTCTGCATTAACCATCAAGCAATTATGGAAACAACAATAAAAATGCATGTAGATATTTTTGCACAAAAAGAAAGTTTTATTTGATTTGTGTTGTCTTTCATGGTCATTATCATAAATCATGTATTAATAATACTATCTGCCATCATGTGACATAAATATGGATTATTCTGAAGTTTTCATTATCTTTTTGAGACAATTAAAATAAAACATTTCTCTCATCCAGTCAAATGATATAAAATACAAATTTCAGGATAATTCAGAAATTTAAAGTAAAAGTTCCAGAATTTTGAAGGAAATATGTCACTAAATTATTATACAGTTTTATCATTTTATACAAAATTCCAGTATAGTAATATTACAACTATAGAACTTTTTCAACAGATAAGCGAATTCTGACATTGAAATATCAGTTTTTACAAAGAATGCAAATTCTCTTAACATTTAATCTCAATAAAGTGTTTGAAATATATTTATAGATACTCGATTCTAAAATATTCAAAATTCCCTATTTGAAAGTTGTAGAATGAAAACGTAAAACCGTTAATTTAATAGTAATAATAGCTAATTAAAACAATTAAAAAGTAGCAATGAAAAATATTCAGTAATGAATAGCTGTAACAAAAATACAAATTAAAATTTACAGAGGAAAGCCAATTAAATTTAGAATTAAATATATATAGTTATATACTATTTATATTTAATTGGATATAAAATATCAGTCTTATAAAAATAGTGCTTAATGTTGCAAGCGGTTTAACTATCCTTAGCTTGAAAAGCTTACATTTTTCAAGCGTTTAATAATTAGCAAATTTAAGAAAGAGTCGTATTAATTTAATAAAACTTGTTCAGTTTTTCTAGGAATTCTTATAAAATAATTTAGAAAATTTGCAAAATTTGGTGGGCATTTTTGCAAATACTTATATATCTGTGGGAGATGTTACGTCAGAAAAATTAGGATGTTAAGAACCACGTTAAGATTTTATGATTATGTGAAACTTAATTCTTATAAATTATTTTGAAACACACAGTGATTTATATCAAATTCTTAAGTTAACTTTCCATGCTTGTTTGTATGTGTTAAAAATTTAAAATATGCACAAATAAGCAACTTTATTTAGTGCTAAGAAAACTTTTTTTTTTAAAAAAATTGATATATTTAGCAAACTTTCAGATTAAAATTCCCAAGGAAAATGTGAAGATACAGAAAAAAAAATTTAATATCTTTTGAGATTTTGAAAATTTCCTTGTTGTATCAATGAATGCAATTTTATACGAAAATTATTCTTTGGCGTATATACCATTTAAATATTTTTATATGTTCTAAGTGAATTTCTTTAAGGGTTTATTTAATGAAAAAAAATTGGCTTTTCTGCGTCTTTATTACTAATTGCATCATATTTACTATATGAAGGTATAAGTGATAAAGACGTTGTAAATGATGATAAAAGAATTCCCTAAAAAATATAAAATCTTAATTAATTATCACACAGAATTCCTACGTATAATAATAGTTTTTAGATTCCTTCTCAATGATTAATTAAAACAATGTTTATTTTCAATAAAGCATTGTTCTTTAATTAACAATCTATCAAAATAAAATCCGAATGATTCATTCACGTAGTTTTCAAGAATGTGTAAAAAGAAAACTTACTAATTGCGTAAGATTGAATTGTTCTGGTATTGCTTCAAAATGGCCTCACATATTCACTTGGATCAAAATCAAAAAATTATGGGATCATATCGGATGTACGAGAATTGATAATGAATAATAGGAAAACCGAAAAGACATATTAATGCCATTATAACTTCTTTTTTTTCTTTTTTTTTTAATTAGCTATTTCTTTTCAGATGTATTACTTGTATAAGTAAGATTTCCTAAGAATGATAATGATGTTTAGATTTAAAAAAAACTTATTTAAATGTTGATTAGTATTATTTTGGGAATCGAATGTATGTCTGTGAAGCACATTTTCCAAACCATATCACCACTTAAAGAATTGCTAACAGTAATTTTTGAATTCTAACTTTATGTTGTAAAAAATAAATAATGATTCTTTGAAATGAGTGATTTTTCCCATAAGCATTTTAAATCTGGCAATCTGGTTTGCAATAAATTTATTCTTGTTGCTTAGAAACTATAATGATATGCAAAATAATTTTCGCATTCCCTTCCTTATAAGGTTCAGAATATAATGTGAAATTTGTTATTAACATTTTTGCTTAAAATTGTGTTTGCTTTGCTAAGCGTCTCCCTTGTTATTGACATTCAGAAAATTAGATTTAATCTCTAGATGTAGTAGAAATAGATGTATTTTTATCTCTATAAGAAAATAGTTTTATTTTCTTATAGAGATAAGAAAATAAAACTATTTTCTTATAGAGATCAACTAGATCTACTAGACAACTAGAAAATAAAACTATAGAGATCAACTAGATCTACAAGAACTACGAGACAACTAGATCTCTAGGTAGATCTAGTTGTTGTAAATTGCTATCACTAAATCTTTAATCATTGTGGAACTTCAAGTGCGTTCCAGGAAAGTTATAGTTTCATTCCAATAATTCTAACTTCTTAGTCATTTCACATTTAAATTCAGCGATATCACTTGGTTTATCCATTACTGCTTAATATCTGTTAGAAGTTAGTAATAAATATCCAAATATTTCAGGAAGTCATTGAGTACTTATCTCAGTATAGTAAAAAAAATAAGATATTAATGAAGAATATATGCTAATCTGTTCTTTTTTAATCGAAAAGCGAATGGAAAATCGGTTATTTTCCTTGAAGTTTGTGTATGAAATCTTTGACTTAAATAATCATTGTGCAAATATCAGTACACTTTTGAAATTCTCTAACATTGGTATCATGACTTCAAAGTGGTTTAGAGATGCTGGATTTTATAGCTTTATGTGAGGGCATTCGGGGAAGTCTTTGATGATAGATGTATTTTAATGCATAATAATACCGGATTACACAGGATTCAATTAGTTTGAGAGTTTTTGATAAAAAGGGCACTGAAAGAAAATATGGTAAGCTAAATCAATGAGATATAGATCAAATTGAGTATATTCATAACAAATTAGGAAAGACTGCTATCCAATATTAATCCACCAGGACTTTATATATATTTTTTAAATAATTAATATTACAAGGATAAGATATTCCTCATTGATTGTGACAATGATATGCGTTGATAAGAATGCAATTGGAAGTTGTCCATCGATTAACAACTTCATTTTAAATACAGAGTGCGACAAGTGAGGCCGTCCCACCATAATATTGCAGAACATTACATTTCTTACTATTATTTGTTTATATTCGTATATTAAACTTTTTCCTCAAAAGTCCTGTGAGTGGGGCCCATATTCTTTGAAAAGACAGTGAACAGTGAATTTGATTTGCTAAAACAAGAGAAATTTTATTCAAAACTTCCAGAAGAGTAACTTCAGTTATGTTACTTTCAGTAGGATGGAACAACATGCCACAAATCAGATCATGGTTGTTCCGTGTTCATGAGGTGTTTACACCTGAGAAGACGATCAACAAAGTTCACTTGACTTTTCCATTTGTGACATTTACTTGGGGGAACTGTTATAGAGAAGAGTATACGAAATAAATCCATACACAATTGAACTCAGGATACAGGATGTTATCAATAGCATAAGAACACAGAACTAATAAGGGTGTATATAAATTTCAAGCTCACATATGCCGAAACGGGTAGAGGTAACTTTCAGCACATACAGTAAAGGATATTAATCATATTTAATATTTTATGCTTATTATTGTATTGTTTTACGTGCAGCACTCCGTATAAAAGCTCATTATGAAACTCGTAAAACTGTATGACCCGACCAAATTCTGAAAATATCAGGGGTTTTTATAGACTACTTTTATTTTTAACTGCTTACTTGAAAAAAGTTACTTGTTTATTATATATAAATATTGCTATCTTTTCTCTGATATCGGGCTCTTCTGAATTTTTCTTATAATAACTTGATTATTATTTTGGATATTTCGTTTTTTCTCAAGTTTGTAATTTGAATTTTAAACATTAATATATAAAAATTGCAAAGTACAGTTATATATAGCCAGTAAATTTTAAAAATAGTTTAAGCTAATATATTTTAAAATCATGCTTTATGAAAGTAAATGTCTGAATTAAGCAGTTTTTTAAGTTAATGTGATCGAAATACTCCAAAAAAATTCATAATTAATTTCTAGGTATAAACAGAAGGCTTTTTTTTTTTTTTTTTTTTTTTTTGAGAAATTATTTGTTGAAGATTTTAAGGATATTCGCTAAAATGCTCAGTTTTAAAAGTATTCTTTTGTTGACATTGTATATATTTTAGAAAATGTCTAATGGTATAAAGCTTAAGATTACACTGAAGATGTTATTTTTCCTTTTATTTCCCTCAATTAGGTTTCTATACAATGCTCAGAATTTCGATTTGACCTTTAAAGAATTTAAAAACCAAACTAGAGGAGAAAAAATAGGTTAGTCAAATTCATGCTAGAATTTTATTTCCTTGAATGAGAGAGTGATAGAGGGAGAAACGCGTCCTATGTATTTGCGATAGATCTCTCGTTCAATTCTTCACTTAACATCAAAGTGAATATTCAGATCTATATAACTTAAGTTATAATTAATCGGGTTCACACACACGCAGGAAAAATCGAGAAAATAATTTCAAGTTATTTTACAGATTCATTATTTTGTATCTGCACTTTTGTTTTTCACTCTTTATTTTGATATAAATGGATTAGCATCAAAATCAACAATTGTAAATATTGATATGTATGTTATTTTAACAAAAATATATTGGGTTGTTCGGAAAGTTATTTCGTTTTCTGTGAGATTGAAAAACGTATAGCGAATAAATATTTCATTGAATTGTATATTGCCAATTCTAGTCCAATGTCTTATACCATCTTCCTGGTCATAGCACGATATCATACTCATAAAATGGTTGGTTTTCACTAGCAAAAAACTGATTCAGGTGTGAGAAACGAAATGACTTTCCGAACAACCCAATACAATACTTACTAAACAAAAGAAAACAAATCTTAGAGGACGCTTAAATTTTTTCATATGCACTTTGAAGTTAAAAAGTGTATAGTATAACAAGAAAAGAATACCTTTTGATTTGCAAATTAATTTTTCTAATTAAATACTTGATATTTTTTAACTGAAAATTGTTTGGTAGGTTCTTAAGCACTTATGTAAAATCTCATAATAATGCAGATTAAGCAATTTTTTTTTACTTAGTCGGAGTTAAGAAACTTTTTTTCATTTATAAATTATAATCTCAATATAGTTCTTTGAAAAAATCTAACAAAATTGCTTTATTACAATTGATAATTTTCTATGGTTAAAATAAAATTAAAAAAAAAAAGAAATATAATGGATGTCAAGAAAAAATGTGTTTTTATTAAATTCTTAAATTCGAAATAATGGGGTTTTCTTTTCCTTATATTTCTTTAACTTACATCTTAAGTTTTACTTTTCTTTTTCACAAAAAATAAAAATTGCTTAATTTCTCGTTTTAATATTTTTTAACCCTTTTATATCTTAAAATACTTAAAAAAGATCATTTGTATTAATAAAGTGAATCAATCAAAATTATATTTTGTTTTTAAAAAAATTACTTAAAACAATCATTTTCCTTTTAAATTGTCTAGAGCACAGTAATTATTAGAATTAGTATTATTTATGAAACTGCGGATTAATTTAAGTACATTTGTTCATCAAAATTTACAATATTTTTATTTTTTCACCTAATAAAAATGCTGGTTCATGACTAAAGAGCAATACATTTACTCTGCAAATTTTAAATAATCCAGCAAATTAAAAATCAAAAAACTTAAAAATGACACACTTCAATAACTTTATTAATATTTCAATTTTCACATAACTATAGCTATTAATATTATAAAGGTGTTGTTATTTGCTCTAGTTTATAAAAGTTAAGCTGCGACTAATTTTTTGATAATAAACACTTAGTAAGAATAAATAAAAATTCAACTTGATTTATATAAAAAAGCATGGTATTAGCAATCAAGTGAATGAAAAAATATAATTTAAAGAGGCCATTTATGGAAGTATTTGATATTGAAATTGAG
Source organism: Latrodectus geometricus (assembly GCA_026290005.1). Taxonomy (NCBI): domain Eukaryota; kingdom Metazoa; phylum Arthropoda; class Arachnida; order Araneae; family Theridiidae; genus Latrodectus; species Latrodectus geometricus. The sequence continues at coordinate 1,160,804 of JAPDSC010036855.1, forward strand.
AATATGTATTTTCAGTTAATATTTTCGATGCATATTATTTTAACAGTGCTGATTGATCAGTCATAGGGTAACATATATTTTTAACTATACACAAATTTTTCATCGGTATCATTAAATAGATGGAACTATCGAATGAATGACAAGTTTGTATCATAATCAGATGCTATTACTAAAATATCACTTCGTTAAAAACAAATATTGTTTTCTTGTCTCTCTTTTCCTGCGTCGAATAACTTCATTTGCTTTAATCAAAAGCTTTATTATAATAGATTAGAAAATGAAGACACGACAACAACAACAGAAAATGAATGATAATATATTCTAATGAAGTAAGAATCTATATTTTGAAATGAAAGTCAAACGATTAAAATTTTAACAAAATCGTTAATTTATTTTTACAAAGTGAGCTTTTAAAAATATTTTTATATTTAATTATGTTTTTAAAGTTTATTTATACATTTAAATTGCTCTCCTTTTTAAAATTATGTACAAATAGCTTCCTAAATATTTTCTTCAGCTTCCATGCAATTTAATTAATATGCTAATTATCTTTCCTTGAACTATAAAGTTTAAAATCCCCTGTATTTATATATTATCTTCACAAATTATTAAAAATATCAAACAATTGAAAAAAATTGTGTAACATTTTCATTTTTAAAATGCAAAAATTCAGCTTAAAAATGCACAAAAAATTTAAAATTTTACATCTACTTTACTCTTTTTTTCTTCATATATTTGCATAAAAACTTACTAATGTATTTAGAAAATAGATAAAGTTCATTTAAAAAAGTTTCGTTGTTTAAGAAAATTTATGACTGTTGGAAGACATATGTTTATTTTAAAAAGTCATCCATTCTCATAAAAGTGTAAAATTAAAATGTCTTCATTTTTTCATCTTATCTTTAAATTACCAAATCCAAAAATTTAGCCCTCATTTAATACGACAGTTTTCATCTGTCGTATTAAAGGAAGACTAAATTTACGGTGACAAATATAAACTCGTTTTCAGACCTACAGCTGTAAGCAATGTGTTGTAAGCGTACTTCACCTACCACATTTTTCTCAAATCTGTACGTCTACTAAGAAATGTGGTTACTGATAAACAATTAAAGTAATTTAATAGCAGATATACCCTCTAAGAGGAACTGGAGTAATATAGGAAAAACAACATCATGGAGAAAGCAAAATACATCTCCAAATATTTGTTGATGATTTCATTTTCATGGTAGCGGCAAGGAGTGAGAAAAAACTGGTCAAAGCTGCAATGTTGTTTTATTTTAACTTCAATGTTGCAACGTTGTTTCATTTTAAAAAAATGGTCAGGCACAATAACTGTCTAAAAATCCCGTTAGAAAAAATCAAATGTATTCTAATGGCAATGCTTAAAAAATGTCCCGAAATAATTTGGGGGAACAACAGAGTAATAAGAAAAGATACAATTAAATTTCTTGGAGTAGCAATAGGCAAAAAGCTAAACTTCACATCACGTTTTAAACTACAGACCAGTAGATCCATGGCAATACATCAAAAGATTCGAAGGAAACAGATGGAGAATTTCCTAACGGCACAGAAGTTTACTTATCGAACTATAATAGGGAGAATGCTGACACAGGGGACAGCAATTTGGGGAATGCCAGTAATAATAGTGGTGATAGAAATACTGAAGTCCACATGAAGAAACTTTTTGCTAAATATTACTAGTGCACTTAAAATGACTTCTACAACAGCTCTTCAAGTTATAATTAGCATACTTTTTCTCCATCTAAAAATAGAAGCCGAGATAAATTATACAAGACACGCCTGGACACACATTGCTTGTGACGAAGATTTTATCCTTTTAATACCAAATATGATTGAAAAAGCTAAAAAAAAGAAAAACAATTCCCTCTGGTGTCTTCAATATTGAAGAAAAAAAGTTCTAGAGCAAGATAGTATATCACGTAACAATTAAAGCTTCCTGATCATGTTCACAGATGGCTTAAAAATAGAAGAAAAAGTGCGATCGAGACTGCTAGTATAACCTGAACTTTGATTACAAAGTCGTTGGAGTACTGGACTTCAGCCTAGTATACTCAGTTCTCAAACTGAAGCCAGTCTAGGAGCATAGTGTATCAGACTGAAACCTGTCCCTTGCGAAAAACCATTCAAGTAGCTCTATCACAACTTTTTCCAACAAACATCTGGTATTGTAGTCAAACATACTTAAATTTTTTAACAAATGTACAATTGTACAAGATATTAAAGACTTCCTGACTATATATATATATATATATATATATATATATATATATATATATATATATATATATATATATATAGTTGATTTCTTGATTAACCACTTTAACCACAAAAAGTTTGTTGGATTGGAAACTGTACTATAAACTCTTTTTCTCTTCTACAAAATAAGAAAAAACCTTCTTTTCTTGTCTTACATTGTTTATGAATTAAGATTTTACATTAATTAACATCAAAATTTTCTGTGAATATAGTTTATAAATACAAAATTTTGGTTATACAAGAAAATTGCAAAATTACAAAACAATTATTCTTATATTAATTGTGATTAATTTATTACTAACATCGATGATAATTATATTGATATCTTATTCTCATCTTATAATTAACCAGAATCTGATAGCTTGTTTATTAGAAATGTTGTGTGTAAAATAATCATGTTTAACTACTATAAATAACACTATAATGTAAAATTTTATATAATTTTTAATTAAAAGTCCCACTATATTTCACGTTAAGCTAGTTAAGTTCCTTGGAGTTTGCTCATGTTAATTGTTAATAATTAAAGTTACAACTATTGCTATTTAATCTTACTTCTAACAAATTAGACATTAAAATTAGTAAATTAATATTAAAATTAGACATAATAAGTAAATACTTATGTTTGTATCAAGAGTACAAGTAATTTCATATATTACTGTGTATAACTATATTTCCAAATGAACAAAATTTTTGGCATTGTTTATTATGTTCGTATTTTTTATTTTTAATATTATGTAAATTTTTTTATTTTTAATTTTATGTAAAATTATGTTTGTCATTTACTCATTTTTTGTACTGTTCCAAGAAGGAAGAGAAATATGTATGTTATTCTGCAAGTCTTTTTAAATTTTAAAATTCATCTTGTCGGGTAAATTTAATGCTGAAATTTGGTACTTATCATATTTTAAAAGCTTTATTAATAAACAATAGTATGATTCCAAAATAAAAAATATTATTTAGGAATTAACTGAAAGATACTGAAATCCAATATTAAAATATTTTAGCATATGAGTGTTATATAATGCACTAGATAGATATATAAAGTAAGAAAGCCACTCTTATTAATTATTGTTTTCCAAAAAAGGAATTATAGTGGAAATAAAAAAGCTTTCCTACAATAGGTAAATATAATTTTTTTTTTAATTTTATTTGATTCGATAATAACATGCTTTGGTATTCCATGTACATTCAACAGTTTTATTACAAAATGTATATGAGTATTATTTATGCAAATAAATTTATTATTCTGACAAATGCTTTGTTGTCTTAAATATAAATTTATTTGTATCAATACTTAGTTTAAAAAGGATAATGTAATTGTTGGTCACTAAAATATGCTGATTTCTATTTCATTCAGGTTGAAAATAACCCTATTTTTTAAAGTATTTTTGTTTTTATTTTCTCCAAGTTTTCAAAATTTCTATTAATTATCTCAATCCAAATTATAATAAGAACAATAATGTATAATTTCTAGAAAATTTTTTAAGAATTCCAGCATATTATATTTTTAATAAGATACATACAGGCTCTTATCCCAATTCAATTTTCTGTTTTACAATTCATCTTATGGAGTTACAACTTCAAACCTTGTGTTTTATAAGTTATTTTCATTAAAATATTCATAAACATTATACTGATTGAAAATCATTTCAGGGATTTATGTTACACAAGTAGTAAAATGTAAAGATTTTAAAATAATTAATATTGAAATTGGCATGTCTTCATTAATTTGCCGAACAGAATTTTTTCAAAATTTTTGACGCAAACCCATTAAAAATTAATATATCAAATAATATAAAAAATTCTGCATAATTCAAATTAATGTTGCATAAAATTTCATGCCGTAACAAATAGTGTAAAAGAAATTTGTCATTTTATTGAAGACCTATATACAAATGGCAAAACAATGCAATACAAACAAATATATCAATTTACATCTTTTCAGTTTTTATAGACTTTCAATCAATTAAATATTTATAAAATAATTTATGTATTCTTTTTTGAGTGATTAATGATTAATTGTATAAACCCGGAAAAAGATTTAAAAACCTAGCACTAAAAAGAATTAATAAGCTGAGTTGTTTTCCTTGAATGAATGACAAATCTTGATTAAACGGTCAAGTTTTAATTTAAAATATTGTAAATTGAACTCACTATTTCCTTTCTGTTGGAAAATATCATTTTATTACAAATTCATAAGGATTAATATTAAAAAAACACAAAACAAAACTGATCACTTAGAAAAAAATAAAAACTTACTTTCCATTTTTCGTGCAGAATAAATATTTTCTGCTTAAAAATTCTTTATGCATCATGGTTATAGAGTATATAATGAGATACTAAAACTCATTAAAAGTTGTAAGAATTCACCAAGAGATACATAAGCTGATTTTAGATTTTATTTCTGCAAAATAGCACTTCAATTGTTCAGGAGTAAAAAGACAAAAGTTTTCGAAATAGATTGCCTTGAGGTCATAAAAGATCTTTTGAGTAATACATAGGATATCAAGCAGTGCATTAATGTTTCGAATACATGGAACCATCTTACTGTTGGAGAGATAATTTTAAATATAAAATCCATCTAAAGAAAAGCTCTGGAGTTAAAAGATATAATTATATGCAAATAAATTCATAAGAAATTTTACAACAAATGATGAAAACTGTTAGAAATGATCGACAAATGCTTAAGACTAACAAATGTACTCCATTTTCGTTAATTGATGTATGTTACAGGCATTTTGTTACTTTATCACTACACATTTTATGAAGGATTTTATCAATGAAAATTGATGTAACACTTTTCTTTATGTTCAGTCAATTGGATAAAATAATGTAGAAAATATTTTTTACCCAAATATTCAGTTTTAATGATTAGGAAAACATACATGTAAAGCACAAGTTACACATCTTTTAATGTATGTAAATTTTCAACAGAAATATTTCTAAAAAAGTAATGTCCCTTACTAGCTCTATTTTTGCAGTTAGTTAAAAATAAAGGCTTTCAAGTAAAACATTTATTCATTTCTGAAAGTTTTCTTTAGAAATTAATTTACGTGAAAAAATTAAAATATTTTAATGAAATTTAAAGTATATTTTATATATTTTCTTTTTGTAATTATATTGGCTCTTATAGTTATGCTTTTTATATGGTAAATGTTAGAAAGTTTCTACATAGACAAATCATGCTAAACTCTACTGATCCCTTATTCATACGTACATTATTTTACATAATTCGCCCTTTATTATTAATAACTTATTAATAAAACTGACAGTGTATAAAATTTTACATTTTGTAACCTAAACTTTCTTTGATCTACACCTTTTGATAAGTTTTTATGCCATAATTTTAAGGACATAGAATTAAGAAATGAAGACACAAACTTTTGCAATGACTTTTTTGTTTGCATATTGACCAATTATTAGAAAATATTCTGTTTCAGCAAATATCAATGTTTATTTATAGACTATTTTATGAATGAAGTTTAATAATTATATTTTAATATATTTATAAAGTAAACTAATTTTTAAGATATTTAATAAACTATTTTTGCTATCGAATCATAAATTTCAAAAAGAATTCACAAAAACCCTTTATTCAAAATAATTAATTTCACAATATTTACATAACCGTTATTGTTTATATGAGGGAGAAGAATTCATATATTTTTCAAAGTGGATAAAACGTACTTCTCTTTAAATTGAAGTGTGAAATATCTTAGAGATATGAGATATTTTCAAAAGTCCCTCAGAGCATTTTTCATATTAATGTGTTAATTCGCAATCATATCAGACCTTCAAAATGCCTTCCTTGCCTGCCAAAATTACATTAAAAGAGGCAAATATAATAAAAAAATGCAGCCAGATGTAAAAAACTAGCATAATGTATACTATTATTTTTATAAAGAAAGAAAATTTCATGAGTATAATCATCAATATCTCTGATGCAAAAGCAGATTATCAAGTTATAACTTTGAACTTGGTGTTACAGTCAGCGGCTCATGAGAAATTGAACATAACTCTTCCAAGGTAACTAAGAAATTTAGATTTTCACGTACAAAACCATTTAAGGAGAACATCGTGATTATCGGTTGTCCGATAAAGCATCATATCTCACACAATGATGTGGCGAAAAAAAACTTCAAGAACGGGATCATAGGTGATTATGTTGACTATCATTCAGAAGCATTATTAATTAGAGAAATTCTTCCCATTCAAATTACTCAAAAACATTTCTAGATAGTTGAGAGAAATTGAAGTCATAAAATTATAACTACTCAATTTTTTATTATTGTCATCAATAAAAATATATCATGGTCTAATAAACTTCTTTACATTTGTGTGTGGTTATAGTTATTCAAAGCTATCATAGTTTTAAGCATTAGAGTTTTACTTCGCATTAGTATATAATTCATGACCAAGTTTTTAAAACATGAAATTACAACAACAATTTATATTTTTCAAAGAATAGAAAAATTCTTCTGTTTGCAATAAATTTTATACCTAATTTTAATTCAGCATTTTAAAATGTCACAATATTTTCCATTTATTTATAAGACTTTAAAAAAAATGGGTTTTTGTTTTTTTAATGAATTTTTATAGTTTCACATAAGTACATGTTGTAAAGTGAGAAAATCTATTTTCAATTGAATAGTTTAAATTTGAAATACTCTGAAACCTAATTGGGTCATTTTATTTAAAATTAATAATGCAGTTGTTTTTTTAGCCTTAATCATGACACTAATTTAAATCAAGAATTTTCATATGACAATTTAAAATCATGTTAATATTTTGAAACAAATATCGTAAAAATATTGAAGTTATGTATATATCTTATATTGTAATAGGCTAAATAAAATAATGTTTCATGCATTTTAAATGGAATTCTTAGAAATAAAGTATTGCATTTCCCATTATTCATCGAAAGACGATTGCTGTAAATATCAATGAGAAAATTTGTGTATGTGTGTGTTTATTTATTTATTTTGCGTGTTACGTTATGATCTTGTGTAACACTTTTCTTCAGGTTTTATTTTAAAAATATGAATGCAATTCGGACACTTACATTGAAACTTTCAGACCCATCATTTGCATGATTAAAATTTAACAGTAAAAAATATTTTATTTTATTGTTGCACATTAAAATATTTAAATTTAATAAAATATGATTCAAAACTTATAACTTATTGCCATTTCTAGGCAATTTTTTTGGGAATCATTTCATCACGTTTTATCTCAACTGGGACAGTTTATACCAATAATCAAGATATTGTGACAATAATTTTACATTGATTGCTTATAAATAATATAATTAAATGAAAAAAGAGAGCTTAATATTTTATTCTGATTGCACAAGTTATATATAATATATTATGTAAACTAGTCTTTTGAAGGTGCAACCTAAAATGCTTGACAAACATTAAATTTTTTTGTTTCTCCCTTTCTTAATTATCAGTGACTACATTGTTTCCTTGAAGTTTATTGAATATTATCTTTTATTCAACACAGTTTTTTCTTATTTTGATAAACTTCTTTACTTTCATGTTCTTTTTATATTTATTTCCCCCCCCCCATAAATTATTAGTTGCTTATCTAAGGGGACCGTGAATGATAACCATCTGTATTATTTGATGCTCTACATCATACTTCATAATTCATGCATCACCACGAAATTCATAACTAGTTTTGAAGAAATATTTTTCACAACATGTCTGATTTCTTACTATGCCTATAAAATGTAGAAAGATATTTCAAAGCTGCGGTCAACATCGTTCATGTACATATTGTAGTGTAAAATGGCTATTGGGATGCCAACGTCTATTTTTGCACCACCCTTTTATTTCAGATTCAAACTCATTATTTTTTCAGAATGACAGTATTACTGAATCCACAAATATACAATTGGCCGCCCAACCTGTCTAGTGGTTAGAGTAACTGATTACAAATGGGAGGACCTGGGTTCGAATCCCGGCTCGGGCATGGATGTACCTTCTCTTTCTCTCTCTGTGTTTCTTGTCCTTTCCTCAGATGATGGATGAATGTGGCCCGCCCTATAAACGGGTTTGTGGTGGTGTGGCGTGGGCGATGCTACTCGTACCTCCGTGACTTGGTTCACAGGTGCCCACCGGGTAACGATAAAATGAGAAGCAGTTTCCGGCTTTGTTGCGCCTAATGGGCTGAAGTACTATACTAACTCAAGAATGCCCACCATTAGAAAAAAATATACAATTTTCTGTAACACTAGAAACTGGTTCTGATATTTGCATCTGATTTTAACCCAACTTCGGGGCATTTCTTCAGGTTTTGATACAAGTGCTGATTACAGTACCAGTGCAATTACAAATCTATCTCTTAAGAGAGATAGATTATATTCCTTATTGGATCTAAGGACGAACATAAGGATTGAAAGGTTTAAAAACCTCATCCTTTAAAGCTAAGGGATATAGCGCTGAATGGTATAAAACTTCTCTACCTTGCATAAGAAATATTTTTATGTAATAAGATGTATAACGCGATTAGCGGTAATTTTTAGAATTATAACAAACATTCTACATAGTTCTCAACCTTATTTCCAACACATATTAGAAATTTTTATGTTGAGATTGTTATATATGTTAAGAAATGATTTTCTATTAATTAATACAAATGCATCTTAAATTATCAAGTTAAGATTAAATTATAATAATTTTACCTGCTTAATGACGTTTTATGGAAAAACTATACATTTTTACAATTTTTGTGCTTATTTTGGAGGAAAATTCTTAACTTGGTAAAAATTTACAAACAAACATTACATACAACATTACAAAGAATTACTTTGTAGGCCTCAAATACATAAAATTATGAATTTTGATTCAGCTAAAATTGTTTTTATTGAAAAATGTATTGAACTTTGAAACATTTTGAATGTAACAAATAAAAATACAATTATGGGATAAGTCACTTATGAGCCTCCTAAAATTGATGTACTATTTGTAAAGATAATTGATGTACTATTTGTAATAGTATTTCCTATTAATGTCTAGTTGATGGAGTAGTAAAGTAAAACATGTGTTTTGCATTCATGTTTGATAGATTTTATCCATATAAAATTTTTTATTAATAAATTCATCAAAAAATTTTAAAAACTCTATAACATTTAAAAAATAAAATTTAACTCTGAATTTTAGCTATAATATTTTTCTTATTTCTAAAAAACTATTATATAAATTTAATCTTATTTTTTGTACCCTTAATAAATCTACACAAATTAATTAACTTAGTTTTTGTTACAAATTAGCTTATGGCTGTAAATTTAAATTTTCTTAGATTATATATGCACACACATATAAGTATGTCTTACAAAAAACTTTAACTTTTTTTAGAATAATTAATTGTTTTCTAGCAAATGAGATGTGAATTAGTTCTGACTAAAATAATTGGACAGATTCCTGTTAAATGAAATAAGCTAAAACTTGGATTTGGTCATCTTATACTCATTTAAATATGATTTTATTTGTCTAGTCTAGCATATACTAGTCTGCAATTCATGTTAAGGAAAATGAATTGGAATACCCCAACCAAAAAATTTATTTCGGATTAAGCTCCCGCTGAGAATACTAGAAATTATAAATCACTTTTCTTCGAAAACGTCTTCTTGTAAGGAAGATCATTCAAACCTTTGCTGATTTTTTCTCAATCGACTATCAAGCTGGCAGATGGAAAGAACTGCACAGCTGGTTAGAGCCACCAGATTGAAACAGAGAAGTGAAAAAACTGTGATAGGGGTTGGATACAAGTTGAAAAAAGTACCCCTAATATTGGGCCGTTGAACCCTATCTCTAGCAGTAAACTCAAAGCTTGTGAAATAGCCGAATCCCCCTCCCCCTCAATCAAGCATTCTGTCGGGTTGGGCCATTTACCTTTGACAGCAGTTTTAACTCTCGGTCATTGGCTTTTATAGATAGTGAATTCTTATTCACAAGGTGTAGGGGGATGTTGCCCGGAAATGCAAACACTATTTGGATGTAGGGCAAAGCTCCCGAAGGTACAAATTAATATGATGGAATTCGTATTTCTTTTCGTTCTTTTTTCTGATAGCTAGTATCAAAATATTACTATGCTCTTACCGAACCTTCCATGGGGGATTGTAGTTAGGTCGATGTTTATGTTTATCAATATTTTCTTTTTAAAGCGACAGAAATTACTTTTTAATATCAAATTCAAGAGATGTAAGAAGAGTTTTTCTATAAGCTTTTCATCTCTTATTCTACGATATCTCCTTCATTTTCCTAATCCTCTTCGGTCTAAAATTTATCAGCTCTGTTAAAAAATGAAACAATTATTAATGTTTTGAAAAATAGGGCTCTCAAATTCATTTCAGCCTTAAACTTTTCTACTGCAAAATGTATTATGTTTCATAATAACCTTCTATAATTAGGCTTTATCATCATTTTTCATTTTTTCTCATTTTATCTTTTGAAACTGATTAAACACTAAATAACATTGAACAAATTCTTCATTTGATATAAAATTTTTAACTTTTCTACCGAAATTTATTCTATTCCGTAAAATATAAGTTTTAACTTGATAAAGCCAACTTTCATGCATTGTTTGGGTTTAGTGTTCTTAGAAAAAGTTTTACATAATATTTAGTTTCACTGATTTTTATTTATAGATATCAATCTTTATACTTGTACAAAGATAACATATTATAGGAAAATGTGGAGAGTAAATATCTTAGTTTTATGCATGAAAATAAATAAATTGATGCACTTAAATACTAAAAATTTGATTATTAATCTTATTATTTTTATAACAAAAAATAAAAGAAAATCCAACTAAATATTGATTTTTAAAATATTATTGTTTTATTTATCAGTACCACTCTATACTTTAATTTATGATAATATTAAATACAAAATCTTCCCGAATAAATTTATAGTAAATTATTTACAAGCTTCTTGTTTTTAATTTACTTATATTTGACAGCAAAGCATTTCCTCGATGAGACTATATTTTTAGCTTGATATCTGTATATTCTATCAGTACATGAGTTTAACTGATTCCATAAAAACATTGAGAAATGATTAAATTAAAACTTTTTTCCCGCTTTTCAAATTTTCAAAAATAAAAGTTATTTAAAGATTTATCATTCTGAGATTTTTCTCTTTAGATGAAACTACAAAATAAATTCTGCTTCACACACGTCAATTCTTTGTTATTTTTAGGTTTACGGTTACAGTAACTTTTACCAAAAACTTTTCGATAATAATAACATATTTCAACACAGAATTAAGCTCGTCTTTCCTTAAAATAATTCTCGAAGATTTGTGATTTCAAATTCAAGACTTCATTTCCTGGAAGTCGAAGAAATTCTGTCATCGGTAAGCAAAATACTTGGATACAGTTTATTTATTTAATTCTGATAAATGTGTTTAACATTCTCTAGAACTTGATGCAAAAAAAATGAATTAAATATTGAATGAAAAAAAACAAGGAATCAAATCCTATTATAAAATTCTTTTATTGATAAACATTTCAATTATCATGCATCTGCAAATTACTAAACTATAAAATACACTGTTTATCATAAATTAAGGAAAAATAAACGATATCACAAAAAGCTATGCGTGGAATTTAATTATAATATACAACGCATGGGAAGGTTCAAAATAGCATAAAAAGAAATCACCAGACAATTATTGGGCTATAAAAATTATCATATGTATACAATGAACAAATGGGAGGTGTAAGTTTAGTATTGGAAAAGTATCTTTAATATGAGGTATGATCCCTCCAAGAAGCAATACAGTACATGCAACGATGTTTGATGATCTCAATTATGCGTTCTATTAATAGTGTAAGAAGTGCTATCTTTTGCTTTTCTAAAGTAATTGGCAGCGTGGTTAATATCCTAGTAGGGGGATTGAGAGTGGATACACATAGTTTTAGATCGTCCCAAGCATGCTGAAAAAGCATGCAAAATAAGGTCCGATGATCGAACTAGACACAGTATTCGCTCAATTATATCCTGCTCAGATTAACTATCCACGATGCGAGCCCTGTGTTGTCTCACATTATCATTCTATGGCATGAAAACAATACCTATTGCCCAGGGATAAGGGCGCACATAACCATCCAGGAAGTCATCACTATAGGTGTGAGCATTAAGATTTCTATGAGAAAAGACATGGAGGTCTGAGCGTCTACCCAAAGTCATACCACCGGTAAACAGAGACCGCTTGATTGGTATGCATCTCTTTCACGTTTGATGGATAAAAACGAGTCCCACGTTCTTTCCAAATGAAAATGCGCCTACTATCGTTTTCGAGGCTAAATCTGGATTTATATGTAAAGAGAACAGCCCTCCATTGATCACATGTCCAGTGGACATGTTAGCGTGCCCATTGCAAACGTACCTGACTAAGGCGTGACGTGAGCGGGATGCAAATGACTGGTCTCCTCGACATACCACGTTCGTGAAGCCTTCGACACACAGTTGATAAGGCACCAACCTTCTGGATCTTGCAATGAGTGAGTTTATGATTTTAGCTGAAGCTGCGTTTCTATTCCTTAGTGCGCATTATGACAAATCTCAGTCATCGGTACACGTGGTAGCGTGTGGCCGTACTTGGCTTAGCCTCCTGAATACCGAATCAGTACTTAGAAATTGTTGCCAAAGTCTATAAATCACAGATGGTCTCAGATTCAGCATCTAGCCACTTATATGTCTAGAGGCTATTGCTACGATTTCGCTATACCACATTTCTAATCTCAGACATGCAGCGAAAATTGCCACCTTGGTCTGAGACATCCACTTTTAAGCTCCTCACTAATGACTTACTCCAACAGCAGAGCCAATGTTTTGTATAACTTCATATTTTGCAGCTCTTTTTACTTATCAACATATTCAAATTTCATTGGCATTGACTTATTTTGGGAACAGTTATCGCTATTTTCGTGATTTTTCTTTAATTTTTGGTAATTAGTCTAGTTTTGAAGTTCGATACAGCCATTTCACTAGAATTGCAATACGTCGAAAAAATAAAATGCGTCATATTATTATTTCTGTCACTTTCTTAAGTAAAATTTTAAATTAAAAATCAATTACTTTTCTATTAAAGCTCTATTTAGTTCTTTTAGCTATAAATATTTTAACTAAAGTGTCCCTATTTGTATATGGAACTTTGCTTTACAATAGTTAAGTAGGTTTTTCACTATTTTAAATTTATCAAACTGTTAAAACCACTACCAATAATCACTAAGGTAATCAGTAGAAAGAAATGTATTACCTTTACAGTACTCTAGAGTTAAAAGTATTTTTAATAAAATATTAAATATAATCATTTAAAAGGAGTTATAGAACTCATTATATTGCTCTACTCAAGTAAGGAACAAAACCTTACAAATGTTTGTGTAGCGAGGAAGAGGATATTTTAAAGTCATAATAAATATATTTGAGTACATCAAAACTTATATTTATACGTAAATTAACCGTTAAACAATAAATAAGAGTAAAATATAATACATTTAGGAAATAAATAATAGTAAAAATAATAATGAATGAAAGTTTACATTATTGTCGACATAATTTTAATTATTCATCTATTAATGTTTTATATACAACATAGATAAACTTAAAAACTGAAACTATAACCTAAAAATTCCATTCATTTATGAATTCTAAGACAATTCAAAGAGGCATTCAGATATAGAAATTATTGCATTAAACGACAGCCATAAATTATACAGTTCATTCTTCTGTCATTACTAAGCTAGTCGCAGGTTCAAACAATGTCTGTCATCTCCAACTTCCGATTCGAGAACAAAGGCTTATCTCTAAAGCGCTCTGAAATAATGCGCGATTAAAATGATAGGTACTTTTTTCGTTTAAAAATGGTAAAACAGCCAAAATACTCAGACAGAAATTTATCACTAGTACATCCGCAGATTATTTGAAAACGGAACAGAGCAGTCTCCGTGTATTACTGTAAAATATTTGGAAAAAAAATTGCTCTGTCTGAAACCTCCCACTGAGCATAAAAGTGAATGGTGGTTATAAATTGAAAAAAAGGGATAATGGAACTAGTTTTGCTATACCCTGTCCTGAAGTGAATAGGCAATTTTAAACTTTACTATTTTATTTTTGAAACGCCTCTAAAATGTTAAGTATTTGGAATTCATTTGAATAATAATATGAAATTAATTAGCATACCTATTCTAAAAACGAATGAAATTTTTCATTGAAATCCATTAAGAATAATAGGACAATCACAAATATTATTGTCTTACACATAGATTATTTTATTTTCTGTAGAATATAATTTTAATTTTTAAAGCATTATTATTCAATGAGAAAATGTTATCAATCGTCTTTACTGTATAAATTCAATAAAAATACTTCATTTTTAATTTGATAAAAGAAAACACCCTTTTAATTTTATTTTTTTGCACTTCAAGTAACATTTCTTTATATTAATATTGAAAGGGTGCATTGTTTTAATTTTTATTAATATTTAAACATGCTATTTTTTCTTTAGTTAACAAATTAATGCCTAAATTAATTGAATACAAATCTACATTATAACTTTTGTACTAATTACTAAGTTATGCAATGCTTTACATAAATTTGAGAAAATTGCATATCCTAAATTTGTATTTGTAATATTTAATTTTTGTGAAAAACCTTTAAGATAATTTATTTAAATAATCTTTAAATAAAAACCGATAGTAAAAATTACCATACCATGATGAAAGTCATAAAAATTTTAAGCTAACACCAGAAAGCATTAATTTTTTTTTATCTCATATAAGCTCTTATTAAATAAAATAGTTTATGAGCTTTACAGTAACGTAGAGTATGAATATTTTCTACTCATACTTTATGATTCGAAAATTGAATTTTTGATTTGAAAATTCATCATTAGAAAATTGAAAACTTCGAGTAAAGTATAATTATTTTCTACTCATTATTAATTTACTATTAAATTAATAATTATAAGAAAATCCTACAGTTAATTATTCATTTCTTATAAACATTATTTTCGTTGACAAAATTATTTATTTCTACTTGCAGCATAATGTAAATTATATACATAATTCTTTTTTCAGATCATTCTCCTCCCTCACTACTCTCAATCACTATAGATGTATGTTCTTTAGAATCTGTAGAAATTTGAATCAATTCAAATCAAAATATTCTTCTGAAGGAATAGAAATTATTAACTCTAATGTATCATCTTATTATTTAACAAAACTCAACTAACATTTTCTACACATCGTTTTAAATCAATTGCATGAGGTAAAAAATTCAATTTATTAAATATCATAGATGCTGGCTTATTATTAGTGTTTTAACAATGTATATAACTCAATCAAGTTCTTGTAGTTGAAACATGCTATACTACTACTACTAGGCATGAAGAATATTCAGTGTTTAATATGATTTTTTCCAAGCTAACCATTGTTTACTAAATTATCTTATTTATGTAAAGTAGAACTACTTACAACAAATCATAAAAAAGTATGTCAAAAAGGGGTGTAACAATTCCTATTAGTGATATTCAAAACGAACAGAGCTGAGAACAAATATGAATATTTTGAAGAATTTATACACTAAGAGCGAAATAAATTTATACGTAAATTCCAATTCATATAAAGGCGTACATTTATAATAAATTACAAAGTACAATGCAAGTCATTAGCTATATACGATATGTTTTTTTTTTTTTAATTTCCAACGTACAGTACTTTCATCTGTCCACATTTTCAGAGCAATTTAAAATTTACAGAAAGGTATTCTACATTGTAATTTTATTTAGAAAATGCTGAAAGTCATTTATTGAATGTTAGAATAAGTAAGTTTTCAGTAACATTAATATAAATGACTATTCGTTACTCTTGGATAGGAAGGAACTTCTTATTCACAAACAATTATAATTCAATTTATCTGTCAACTCACAGAAACAAACATTTATTTTAAGGTACATAGGAGTTTGAAATAAATTTAAATCATCAAAAGTACAGAGCAAGTACATGAGAGCATGACTTAGACCCTGGATTACCTGGAACAATTAAAAACATTGCTTTTTTGATTAGTGTAATGATATTATAAGCTGCAGAAAAAATAATTTCAATTATTTATACTATGCGCTTGTTTTAAGCAAATCGATGCAGATATATACTTTGTCATGCATATGTAAGAGAAGTTAATTATACAAAATACAATGATTTAAAATTTGTTTTGATATATGTTCTTGCTTGCATGAATAAAAATAAGTGATGGAATGTATCTCTCACATTTTCTCATTTGCTAAATCAATGAATATGTGAAAATAAATAGAAAATCATGTGACATAAATTCTCTGCAATTGATATTTAATAACATTTAAATGAAAAAACCTAGATTTATTTCTCAAGTTTCTTCAATCATTTAATGAAGAATCTTAAATGCCAATGATATCAAATTGTTTTTAGATCATAATTATGCTAAATAAAGTTGCATTTTAACTGAAACAAACTATTTTTCCTAAAATGATTTATATCCCATGTAAAAATACGGAGAAAAAATAATTTATCACTAGATTTAAATATTATTTTCTTCCAGTGCGAAAAAAATTTGTCTCAGTGTGAAGGAAGAATTCTATTCTATGTGAATTTATAATGTGTAATATATTCTATGTGCATTTTATAAATAAACTTTAATGTGAAGACTTTTCTTTAAAAAAAAACACAATGTGTAATTTTGTATATAAGTATTCTTGAAAATTTCTTTACTTAAAATTATGTCTATTTGCTGTAAAATTGCCTCTTGAATATTAATAGTCATGCCTGATTTTAGAAATAGGAAATAATGCGCATATGTATTATTGTATATTATTTTTTATTATTAATTTTGCATATATAATTAGAGATTAAACACTGTATGTTACAGAGGGACTTTTAAACTGAGATTGTTACCGCAAAATATAAATTTAAATTTTGATAATCATAATTTAACAAGGATATATTGTCTCATTACATATTTTACAGCTTGTGAATTCTGTTAAAAACTCTTTCAGTTTATTCATAATAAGCTTGTTGATATCATAATAAGCTATGCTGCTAAATTAAATAAGAATTCATAAATTCGTGTTTAATTCAAAACTAGGCATTTAATTCAAGATATATACATTAATTTAATAAAAGGCTGCACATTATTTTATTCATCTTTACGTTTAAGCAATTACTTAATAAAGTAAATTAATGAAATATAGTAAGGTATCGTAAAAATATATAAGTAGTACGTAAGATAAATATTTATAAATAGTATTTAAGATTCTAGATTTTACTGAATATTTCTCCTTGAAGTGATTCATAAATTTTATTACAATATATATGTATAGAAAAGTGTCCTATGTCAGAAAATGTAATCTCTGCAAATTCTATTTTTTGAATTATTACTTTTAGAATACAATATGAATAGTATTTCCAATTTTAAATTATTTCCATGCAGAAAATTTACGAAATCTTAAAAACATTGCAGTTACATATTGCAGTCATAATTATTTTTAAAGCATTTGTTAACTAATTGCACTTGCATTAAATGTAATTATTTTGATGCTTAAGTTCTGAGAAAAAAAAATTTCTGATTTTTCAGAAACTGGTACATTATTATCATTGTATTTAATTTTGATTCTGAAACATTTCTCTTTGCTGTAATGCATTTAAGAAGTTGATTTGAAATTTCCTCTGTGTATACTGTTTGCAGAACAAAACTTCGTTTATATAATTTATTTTAATTCCATACTTCTCATAAGCAAAAAGAGCTATCCATTTAATCTCTGTTTCTTAACACGGGTAAAAATGAGTCCCAATTGAGAGAATCTGCTTTATAAACATTACGTCAAAGAACACCATATATTTCTTAGAATTATCCTACTGAATTCTGATTTGTCCCTCTTTTAGAATCACATACTCCGAAGTATAATGAAATGAGCCCATAAAAAAACTGCTATTTTTTAATTAGAAAATTCAAACTTATGCGTAAATTTTTCACTGTTATAAAACACTCTAACGCCAGCGTATTTTCTTTTCTTATAACGTTGAAGCGCACATTTACAGTTCTTCTTTCAATTACTTTATTTTCATAACATATTTAAATCTATGCTGCTTAAAATGTGGACTTTTTATACAAAAGTTACTTATCAAAAATATTAAATGGAAACTGGGCAAAAATGTGTTAGCTTTATAAGAAATTAATTTTTTTCCCTTCACAGTGATGATTAGGAAAACCTGAAATTAAATTACCTATATATGACTTTTTTATAGTCTTCGAGGTGACTTCACTGTTTTTTTGTTTTTTCAGTTTTTTGTATGTTTTCTCCATTTATTAAATTTCTAAGACATGTAATTTTTATTTGCATCAAAATTAATCTGAATATAGCAAATTCTTTTCTGGTGTGATTATATGTCATGAAAACTTTAGAAATATTTACGAAAAACATTTCCTTAAATTTAAATTTATAATTAAAAATAATGAGAAATATTTCAAGCCTAAATATTTAAATGCACAGTTGAACAAATTATAAATCTCTAATTCATTATTTAAATTTAAAAAAACTCTATTTCAAAGAACTGAATTGCCAGTTTCAGTAAATAATTTTCTATTTGAAAATAAATAAGGGAAATTCAACACACACTTTTTTTATTATGTAAACCTTACAAGCAATAAAACTTCTAATATAATTAGGAAAAACATTTTTCAATTTACGAAAGATATTTAAATTATTACTTTCTTCTAGGTAATAAGTTATAGGCTAATAGTTTAGTTATACTGATCATTAAGAAATTAAGCATTATTTGTTAAAAATTATACTTAAATTTCATACATATTTAGGTTACGTTAGTTATTTAATATATAAAAATACTATAGTATATCTTACATGCTTTTGTATTCACCCATTCTTTTTCCACAGTCAAATTTCTTTATAAGAAAGGGAAGTTTGTGTTAATAGGTTTTTGAAAACAATACAATATTACTTTAATATAAACTAACTAAAATTGTTTTTAACGTTCTTATTGATTATTTCAAGGATTTTTTTAATAATTAAGCTTACGTATTTAATCATTAATATCCAATTTCCAATTCCTATTTAAATTTATTCCTAAAGTTTCATGGAAAATAAGATAATAGTAAAGTAAAAATGAAGCTCTTTAAGAAGTTGATGACAAGACAAATACAAGATATCCTGTGATAACAAAGATATCCAGCATAACACAAGACATCCTGTGTTAGTTAATTGCTCATAAATAATATGTAATAAACTGTGTCTAGATTTTCAGTTGCATCAATAAGGTATAAAATGATTGCAAATTTATTCAGGAGCGTTGTGCCATTGGTTGAATTGCTTAGTTTCATGTTGAATGATATTTATTACTACATAAAATAATGAATTAATAATGAATCAATGTGTATATCAGTTTCCAGTAAGCAATCCCACTTAAGGATTAATTTTGTAAATTGTATTACTTTCTATAGAAAGATGTGATTGTTAAAATACATATTAATAATTTTTGTCTACGTTGTACTATGAGGCATAAAACAATAAAATAAAAATTTAGCAATAAAGGATATGTTTAATTTCGTATATTTACATTAAAGAAAAATATGTGATTCAGTCTAGAAACATTTTCCAGTTTATTTATTTTACTAAACATACTATAAAAATGTTGAAGTTTCTTGAATACATAAAAAGTAATGAATAAAACTAAAGTTTATGAATCAAACTAAAATTATAAGTTAATCTAAATGGTTTTTATGTTCATTTTAATATCCTGTAAAACATTAAATATCCCTTAAAATTTCGAAATTTTATAAAAAATATAAAACAAATTTATAATTTATTAAATTAGATCATTTATAGAACTTTTCTATTTTTAACTATGCTAGTACTTTTCTATTTTTAACTATTTAAAAAATTATTTGAATACGTAAATGAAATTTGTACTTATTACATTTTGTTACTTATATATAATTTAATGCCAACGTGTTGAATATTTGTATCATATTTTTGCATAGAATATATTTTGCTTAAAATTATACCCTAGCTTTATTTGAAATTTGAAATTAGAAAATATAATTCCAGAGTTTTCTGATTACATTTATAGACATTCCTACAAACAAACATAAATAGAATCCCAAATTAATTTTTAACAAGATTAATAATTAAAGAACATTTTAAAATTTAATTTGCAAAACATTTTAAAGAAAACATTTCACTGACACTTAATCATGTCAGAAAATATTTTACTTGCCTTATTTTCTAAAGCTTCTATTTGTCTCTTACCATCTCATTAAGAGCATAACATCCCGTAATACATCATCTTTCTCGGTTTGCAACCATATTTTATTTCATTTCTGAATCACTTAAGTAAAGCTTCCTATCAGAAGCCTAGAACAAAGGAATATTTAAAAGGGAGCTGATATTATTGTAATTAATACCTCCAGCTATCAATTGAATGCATGCTCTCTGATAATTGAATCTCAAATTACTTGATAAATTGCGTTTAATTAATTGTGACATAATTGTGCCGTAAAAATATTTCATCAATTATTTAGATTTGGAACGTGATCGCTCATTGAGCTCTTGATTTAGGGTAAGTACTTTGCATGATAAAACTTCTTTATTCTTATTTTAGGTAAAATGGAGCAATAATTTTATGCACATTAGCACGATTTTTTCCCCATTTGTTATTTTTCTGCTCACCAATTAACCGTGTTAATCGAGTTTTATACAATTGTTTTGTATTGAAAACAGCTTGTAATTCCCAATGAAGTACGGAAATGTTCTATTCTTAAGTTTTTAAACAAAGAATGTGAGTGGTTATAGACAATTTAGGTCTATAATTAATGGTTTATTGTAGGTTGTAAGTAAATAAACGTTACTTAAAATTGTTTTAAAATTATACTATTATTTATGACAAATGATTGAAAATACATTTCTGATTTATATCGATATTTGTTTACTAAATTAACGTTCTTAGGTATTAATTGCATCACAACAAATAAAATTCAATATAATTATATACCATTTTTCTCTTTCAAAAAATACGAGTATTTCTTTAAAAAATCAATAAAAAATTCAAAAACGTTTCAGGATAATTAAAGTTTAGTCCCTTTTTCTCATTTTTTAAGTAATTTTATACCATTTGCAGCTGAATTTATTCACATGAACGAAAAATACCTTAAATTAATATATTGGTTTATCTTATTTGAAATATATTCCCTTTTCTGTATTTAAGGATATATTTAGAGATAATTATATCTCAAATTTTTTCCCACAAAATATCTGTAATAAATATTACTAACATTAAACACTAGAAAAGAATTTTCACTATAATAAGCAAAATAAAAATATCTGATGTGCATTTCATTAATTGTACATAAAGAAAACAATCAGTCATTGATTATTATTATCACTATTTTGTTTTATGAAATAAAATTTTATTATAATCAAATCAAAGATTTTATTGTTTATTTTAAATTAAGAGTATAAATTCGTGCAAACTTTGAAATACATATATTATTCTCAATTACTTTATACTGTAAATTACTGTAATAAAAGTAACAAATATTTATATATTTATTCTCATTGCAATATAATTTGATTAAAGAGTAAATAATTTATATCTCAACTAAAATATTGAACAAGAGTTATTAGAGCAAAATTATACATTAGAGACTGCTTTTATGTTTTGTTTGTATTTAAAACGAGAAATATCGATGATAAAATATTTTATTTATATTCAGTCTTGCCTTTAAAATATAATCTTGCTTTAAAGATAATTATTCAGTCTTTATAAATTGCTAGCTCAGTTAAAATAACTGTAACTACATATGGTACAAAATGAGAAAAATAAGAATAAAGAGTAAAAACCTTTGAAAAATTTAGCTAAATTTACAAAACAATTTAAATAAAATATTAAAAACTATGGCAAAAAGCATTTTACTGAAGTTTAATTTTCATAAAAAGGAAATAAAGAAGGGTGGTTTACGAGAAAAATACAAACTACTGAATAAAATCATAAAAATTCACAGAATACTTCTAGATATTTATATTAAGAATTCAAAATCTTTGTACCTCATGATTTTTCGCAGTAATATATTAAGATTTTTCCCTATAAAAATATTCTTTAAGAAACTTTTTTTGAGTAAGCAAGACTACAGTTTATATTTGTAAAGAAAATAAAGATTTTTAACTGAAAACTTTTACATATATATATAAGAATATATGTATATATTAAGAAATCGTTAATTAATATTTGATATCATTTTTTTAAAAATAATTCTTAATGTTGTTTAAAATTATATTTTTATATTTTTGAAAGAAAGTACATAGTTACTTTTGTTTGAAAAATATTATTAAGTATCAATATTTTTTTATAAAATAATATTAAATTTTGAAGCTTTGTCGGTATTTATTTGAATTTGCTAAAAACATTTCGATGCTTTATCCGTATTTTTTTGAATTTGCTAAAAAAATATTGTTTTGTCTTACGTTATCTGTATTAAAGGTTTTATAAAATGTTCCATTTACTATTTTGACGAATATTTATCATATTAATTAAAACATTATGTAAATTATATCCCGTTGGAAATCACACTGAACTCTTTGATAATTATTACGACAAATGAGTGCTGCAATTTGCTCAGAAATATTTTAAATGTTTGATTAATAAACTTTGTTGATTTTCTTTACATTAATTTGGAGTATTAATAGAATTCAAATTTTTTTACAGTATACATTTTAATTTATAATAATAATTGTTCTATTCTTATGCAAAATGAATGTTTTTTTTAAAAAAAAAGCAGCATATTTAAATACAGAACACATTAAAATTTATTGAAAGAAGTTAACATCTGACAACATTTTATAAGTAACACCATATCAATACGTGCTTATATTATGCAGTAGATATTACTTTTTAAATTCATGTAGAAAACTCAAATTGTCTATACTTAAAAGGAATCATTAAAAAAGTGATTGATTCATAAAATATATTATATCTAAAGTTGATATGCTATTGCAAAATTAAAATTTTCTCGTAAAATGTAAATTGTGTTAAATAAATTGTGTGTAAATGTCAGATTTATTGGTTTCATTAATTGATTGGTTTTGTGACTTTCATAAAACTGCTTGATATATAAATCCATAACTTTTTAGACTCAAAAAGTTTTTTTTCTTTTTTAATAGACTATTCTTGATTAATTATTATTAAGAAAGTCGGTTTTTAATTAATTACAATAAGCTTTTAATTTCTAATCTTTTCTTATTTCCATTTTCTTATAATTTGTGAGTTTTCAATGGAAAAAAATTATTTTTTGATTAAAAATTAGTTATTATTTGTTTTTGATATTTAAGTAAGTCCAATAATTTCAAAAGCATTAAACTCTGTTTGGAAAATACATCAGTATTATATTAAGCAAATGCATTGTAAGAAAAAAGAAAATATGATACAAAACTGAATTAACACAATATATATATAATTGTAAACACTTCCTTACACAAATATTTATATAATGATAAAATGCTTCTCTTAATAAAAACAACTTTTTAACACAAATTTCATAAGTATATGAAGAAAATTTAAATTTTAGAACAAAGATATGTTATTCTTTTGAGTTTAGTTGTAAATTCGTTTTTCCATATTATATCTTAAATTGATTTAAACATTTACTGTAACTGCTTCTTTAATTATAGGTAAATGAAATGATCAGTTAATGTATGTGGTTTTTTTATCTAAAAATTTTATGGAATAATATTTTTTACAAATACACAAAAATATTTACTCATTTAATAACTGTTTTTATGTAATAAATGTTTTATAAAGGCATTTTAAAATAATTTAATATGTGAATTACTCTACTTTTACTTTAATGAGTAATAATATGTTTTTTGAATTTTTAGACTTAAAATTGAGATTATTCATACACTAAATACTGAGCGGTGAGCTATATACTAAGTTAAATTATTAAAATTTCCAGGAAGAAATACTATTTAATTTTTTCTTCATTTTAATGAATGATTATACATTTAGGAAAACAATATATTCAATAAATTAATGTCAATCAAAAAATGCAAGTGTAACTCTAATATTTTTGATAAGAATGTAATAATTATAAAGTTAGAATATTCACTTATTGTGTATACAGAGCAAAATTATTTATGTTGTCATTAGCTTTAAATAAACACCATAATCGATTTTTAAACTGGAAAATTATGTTTATAGTAAGTAAGATTATAAAATAATATTAATATTAGAATTCATCATGTACAATGTTTGTAAAAGCATTATTTTTATTGTTATTCCTGACATTAAAATTTCTATTATATTTCATGCTAAATGCTAAAAACAGTTTAGAATTTTAGAATATTAAATCTAATGCTGCATGTTAGCTACATCGAATTAAGTGATCAACTACAATACATATTCCAATCCCATTAAAAATTTATGTTAGTTAGACTACTTAAAGATATTTTAATAGATTATATGCTATATAAAAACTGTCTTAGTTTATGAATATTAAACTGTATTGTAAAATGAATAAGTTTTAAACAACAAAATGCTTAATTGTTCAAATGATTAACTGTAAGAATTTCTAATCAAATGTATTTGCTCATCGACCTTGTTTACAAAAGAATATTTTTTATAAGATATATTGAAATTGCCATTTTTAACATTTGAGTTTATCTATGAGTGACATGTATTCAGCATGACATCTTATCAATACCATCTTATAAAATATATTCTTTAATTATAAATATTAAGATCGTAGGAAATTATTATACTTCACATTATTTTCAGTCTGAATAGTTTTAATAATTAACTTTAAATATTTCAATAAATATGTAAACAATACCTACAAAAATAATAAATAGGAAAAAAATTCCAGGTGAACAAATTTTTAATTTGCTTAGTATTTATGTATAAACTACGTGATTAATTAATTATACTAGATTAAAATTAACTATACTTTTTTTTGATTAACTCTTTTAAATACATTTATACAAAACTCAGTATTTAAATTTCAGCTTCTAAAAGAAAAATGTAAGGCATTTATTTTTTGTACGAATAAATTTCATTTTTAAATATGTTTTAAAATTTATTTTTTATTTTTATTAATACTGAAATTTATTTGCTTTCTTAATTTAAACTTTATGTATTGGTTACTCAATAAACTATCAAATTTTGCTCTTCATTTTAAATATCTTTTTTACTGCAACAAGTTATTGAATAACTCTTATTAGTTTAACTCTTATGTATTTATACTTTTCTCTCTCTTTCACAGTATTTTTTATTAAATTATGTAATACATAATTATATTATTTCACAGGTAGTTTCGAAAGTATATGAATCAAACCAAGGTATACTATCAAATTACTTAAATAAAAGCTATTAAGTATACTAATGGTATACACTTTTAAGCAATATACAGTTTATTCCACAAAAATATTTTGGGTTTATAAATAATAAAATTTCACATATATACTTTTTTTCTTTGATAATATACATTTTTCTTTGATAATATTGGTGATATTAGTTTTTCCCATAACCAGAAAAATAAAATCAACTGTTTATTTTTTAGATTTTTTAAATTACAACAGCAATTTTTAGAAAGTAATTACGATGAATTTTCGTAAAATATTAGAAGTTTAAATTATAAGTTCAAAATCAATAACTTTGAGCATTGAAGTCATGATAATGCAAAATAGAATACAATGTGTATATGAATTCCAAAAAAGATAATTTTTATTAAAAGCACTATTATTTCAATGACATTGCTAAATTTAAATTTAATGTATTGCAAATGTACGCCTTGCATACTTCTTATCAATACATAATATTTAATTCTAAATAAATATAAAATGTGCTAAAAGATAAATGAGTAAAAATAAATATCTATAATAAAAGATTCTTTTACAAAATATGGAGTTTTTTTACCTTCTCTGCTCTTAAAGTTTCATACCTTCAAGAAAATTGCATTTTATAATTAATATATTTACAAGCATACTTTAAAATATTAACGTTTCATCAACAATTTTTTGTTATGTTGTTTTTTATTTATTGTATTTGAAACTCTATTATATTTATATGTTTTTAATTAATTCAATTCTATTTCATTTAAGCTATTATAATATAATTTTGTTATTTATGTACAGTGTTTGTAAAATGGTATATTTATATATTTAGTCAACGCTCTGCTAATTCATATGATGTAATTTTTTCTTTGGTATCAGTTAAATATGTGACTTAATTTTTATATAGTACCAAAAACCATGATATCATGAAGTCTTTTGTGGTAAAATAATAGGGCTACAGCATACAATTTGCAAAGCATTGCATGAAGTATAATGTAATGCAGTTTTCTTTTTTCTCGTATCTTAAACTAAATATTTGAATTTAAAATTTATTATTACAGAAGTAAATTAAGATTAAAATCCATTTTAGAATTCTATAAAAACAGATTTGTATATAATATACTAATTATAACAATTAGTTACTACTAATCGAATCGTTAAATTTGTAAATCAATCATTAACTATATTGTATCAGAAGAAATAGTTGAAGAAACACATTCATGTTATAATCAAATCCGTGTTGTTATCTATAAAAGTATATTAAAATGCCCTTACACTATCACTTATGTTATTCTTGAAGGTTACCTCTGTCAAATGGAAACATTTTTTTTACTGTTTATAGATTATTTTTTGCTTGCATTAAAATTTAATCAATGAAATTTACAAAATTCTTAAAATAAGATCATTTAAAAAAAAAAAAAGCTCCTTCTTTTTTTAAATACCTAACACAGCATAGAAAAGTGTTACTATTAGTATAAAATGTAAAAATGTGCGCCACTTTTAATATGATTACTATAATTTTTGAATATAATATATATTTTACGTTTCTTTGATTGTTTGTAGTTTGTCTTATATGTATATAAACACTCTTGAAAAGTCGAGTGATTTTCAGTATTTGATGAATATCAACTAAAAACATTTTTAAATAAATATATCCATAAGTTACAATGCCTTTTTATGCATTACGTTTTATCTTTTTATAAATAAATTCAAAATCTAACGTGTACTAAAATGTATAAAAATTTTGAATTCTTTTTTTTTCGGGAAAATTTTATATATACGCGTGTTAGAACTTTAGTTAAGAATTAAAAATGAAGAACTCACTGAAAATTTCTTTAAAATATTTAGTGATGAATACATGTGCTTGTGCATATTTGTTATTTTTATTTAATTATATTTAAATTATTTTATTATTTCAAAAAATACGTAATAAAAAATTACATTAATTTATTATTTTTGAACTTTTTTGCATCATTTTATTGATATACTATACGATTTAAGAGTATTATATTATTTTCAAAATAAATAACGAATTTCTGATTAAAAGAATCATTGAAGGAATACATTATGTTTAAACTAAATTTTAGAGATAAAATATTCCATAAATATATTTTTATATAAGAAAATTATAAAAATTTTATAATAATTTGAAAATATATTATCATTTTTTGATTATTATCATTTCTGCAAATTTCTAATATATTTATCAGGAAATCAAATTTAATTCGGTAATACTTGACTGAAATTAAGCAGTAGAAGAATTTTCTCTTTATCATTGAGATATTAATACTCAACCACTGAGCACATGGCAGTACACACCAATAGCTGATACCTAATATTTCGATAATCATCACTGTTTATATCTGTTACAAGTTTTTTCTTCTAACAATGCTATCAAATTCCTAGAGCATCTTGAATAAATTACATTTATTTGAAAATAGTTCTTTGATATTTATTTCGGAACATGTATGTATGTTGATTAACGTGCATCATCTTCTACTTATATATTTGAGTAATAAATTAGATATTATAAGTTCTTAATGCATAAGCTTAATTTTGAATACATAAGTTTACGCTTTATTCATTTTTAATTTTCAAGAAAAATTGTTCAGTTTATTACTATATAGAAAGTTTCAAGCAAAAGTTATATTTAAACATAATAAGTTCCAAGTACATTGATAAACAAAAATTAAATAAAAATGTATTTTAAGAGGGAAAAATATCTTATATTCCACTCGTGTTTTCTTACATGCTTATACGTTACTTGAAATATTTTATATAATTCATAATGTCAGTATATTTAAGATACAAAAAATATATCGGGTAAAACACTTCAAATTATGTTAGAACTTTATTTTTATTTATATTAGGGAAAACTTAACTCTTAGTATATTCATTTATCTTGAAGTAATATTGTTTAACTTATCTATTTTACGTATTTTGAGATTAGCATTTGTAAATCTGTTGAGAAGTTGATTTTTCTTCCAAACTGTACACATTTCATAAACACCATTTTATTCAGAACAGACTTAAATTCTCCCTTTTATTCTTTATACTTTAAACAAATTACAAAGCTTAAAAGAGAATAATCACTTTCCAAATATCAAATACAATCTTGAAAATGACAAGTAATTTCAACAACTGCGTAATTCTGCTCTCATGTCACCAATTTCACAGAATCAAACAAATGAATTTAAGCCTAGATATCTTCTTTTTCAGATTTAGAATGAAACATTTTACTCTAAAATCTTTACGAGATTAATTTATAATATCTGAATCTGGAAGATTAATGTTTAAATTATTATTGAACTGAAATGGCTTAAGTAAATAGAATAACAGTAAAAATAACGAACGCAATTAAGTTTACGTCGTAATTATAATAAAGACACAAAAATAAAAGCGAACTTAATTTGAAATAAAGATAAAAATACATTATCCTTTCCGAAGTGTCACTTCATTCACATCGTTCCTGAATAAAGAAAACAACAATAGGAAATAGGAAAGGATGAGTTGCTCTAAAGTGTGGAACGGATGAAAAATCAAGTGAAAGGCTTTCGCCTCTAGAAAGCAACAGGTAGTTGAGGGCGAAAATGCACGACCTATGGAATGCTCATCAGTACAACAGTGAACTTTTGGTTTATTTTCGGTTATTCGTCATTATTTAATTGGAGGGAGACTAGAGGGATTATCCAACACATAAATAATACATGCGCTGTATGTCAAATAACTTGTGAATTATTGAAATAATTTATTAAAGTGTGCAACTTTCTAGTGAACACTTTATTCTGCAATTTACACTTAATTTTGAGTTTGAATTTTTTTGCGAATCCTTGAAGATTATAACAAGAAATTTATTTTAAACTACCATAGTTAACTTTTATTCCTAAATCCAGAACTTTTGTAGGATAAATATGATTGGATTAAATAAATCATTTACCATGAATGTCTGAAATAATATTGCTCCTCAAAAAAGTTTTATTCTAGTTAAATGTACATGATGCAAGAATGAAATTGTATATTCCGATGAATATATAATTTTATAAAGCGTGTCAATCAACTACTGCATTTTAATGGTATAAAATTCATATCTCACTGAACATCCTATTATGTCTTGTAAACATTTTGTATTAAAATTATTGCTTTATAAAATGACTAAATATGATTACATAAGAATCATATTTTACAATGTCATACTATTTCTAAACACAGGACTTCAGAAATCTTAAATATCTATAGTTTGTTTTTAAAATTATTCTAAAACAGTTTGAAATCCAAAATAAAAAATTAATTTTAATGTTATATTTCATTTTATTGACGACAATCACAAGAAAGAATTTTTAGATGAGTTTTATTTAAAATGTTCAACATATTTAATTGTCATGAGCATTTTTGTAAGTTTTGTAAATAAATTAACAAATATAATTATTTTATGCAATTTTTATTTCTTGTAGTTTAGGTTTTTTATATACATACATTAATATTTAAAATAATATTTCTTGAATTAAAATATTTGATTTCAGAAATTTAAATTCCTTCCTGATTTAAGAGTCACTTAATCAAATATTGTTGAATTTACATGTATTTAAAAAATTAGTGTCTACCTCAAATATTTATTTTTAAACCATATAGTTCTTAATATAAACCATTTTGAAACAGCATTTTTTCCATTATATATTAACCCTAGAATGTACTTTTTAATAAAGATGAATTTAAGTTAAAAGTAAAAATTTAATTTTATGTTTCACATTAAATAATTTAACAAAATAAGAATTCCTTTATGAAAAAATGTTCAGAAGATATACTTTCAGTACAAGTTCGATTCAGGTTCAAATACTTTTTAGTTCTATCATAATACAAATATTTCTTATAAATATTTTCACCTAAAACATGGATTATATATCAGTATCATTTTGTATTTTTAGCAATGTTTGATCAACACATTTTAATATTTACTGATTAATACAGTTGATTTATAAGAGTTTTTTCTCTAATCCTATCATATCTTAACAAATAAGTGTTACTTCCTCTCTCAAATGTAGTTAAATTTAAAAGACAAAAATTTATTTTCTCAATCTTCATTATTACATTACTTGAATTGCTTTTTTTTTTAATTTGAAAGTATTTAATTTAGTAAATCGAGTTTTCCCTAAGAGATGACTTACAGGATATATTAATCCCAGTCTATTTAATAAAATTTTATATATAATGTATTATTACTATAAATTTGAACAATTATTTTCATTTGATTAAAAGATACAATTTTAAAAGATTTGTTTCCTTAATTATTTAACCAATACATAGAAAACAATATTATTTCTTATATGCATGAGTATACTAAGAAATATTTAAATAATACATATAAGATATAGTTGCTTAATTACTTCCCTATACTTCTTTTTTTACATACTTTCATAGTAAAATATTTGAAATCATCAAAACATTTTAAAATATATTCTTAAGCTAATATTGAAATGAATTAGATGATAAATTAACATATATTTCTTGAAAAGGTTTCTTCAACTTTTTTACTTTAATACTAAATGATTTAAAAATATGTATAAAAAGAATGTTATAGTTTTTTATGGTTTATACATTTTAATTATTTGTTTTAATTCTAAGATTCTAAGTTTATTCAAAGAAATCATAGTAAAACACACTAAATAATGACTAAATAAGTTATTAAGGCATATAAGCATATAAATGTATATACATCTTGGATTAACTGTTTTTTTCAAGATTAAATTTATACATAAGTAAAATATTACATGCAGCAAATTATTTTAGTTTATAATTAAAAATTTTATAGAAGGTATATTAACAAACTGGTAAAGCTTGTGTTTCAACAAAATTTAAAATAGTCTTTTATAAATAGGTTTAAAAAAATTACTGAAGTTAATCAAAAGTATTAATTTTAATTAAAACTTCAAAATATTTACGTTATCTTGAATTAATAGTGTAATGTAAAGATAATTTAAATAAATTTGAGTTTAATTACTACTTTAATATTTTCAAATTTTTAGCTATGCGAGATCATATTTATATAGCATCATGGAAAACAATTAATTTATGTATGATAGTTAATTGTTGAAAAATAATGTATGAATAATGGAACTTTTATGTCGTTGTAATTAGGAATCAAGGAAGATAATTGCAATTTCATTTTTTTACAATTGCATTCTTTGTTTCAAATTATGATTATATTCCTCCTGAAAAAAATAACTGCATTATGGATGGTATAAAACATTTGTTAACAATTGTAAAATTCTTAGAAACCACAAATATAACAAAAGGAAGTACATCTGACTTTCATCATTACTTATTACTTATTCAAAGTGGAAATAATCAAAGAGGAAAATAGTTTCTGATAACCGAAATAATGATGCATATGACAAATATTTTTTATTAATAATAATAATAGTGAGAACGCACGCAAAAACTGTTTTAGTATAATAGAAATTGTTTATTAAAACATTTACAACTTTATCAAAATAAAAAACATTTTAATAAATGCTAAAATGTTTATAATTTTTTCAATTGTTTGTTTTTTTTAGGGGGGGGGGCAATAGGACACATAAAATCCATACGAAAACACGGAAATTAATTTTTTTGAATGCCAATTTATCATGTTACAAATAAATATAAGTGAATTATATTATAATAAAGATTTTTGCTTGAAATTAAAAGGAGCCATTCTTTATTTGAATACATTTTTAAGAAACCTTGAATATTTAGAAATTAATCTATAATAAATTTGAGCTTGTGTTTAAAAAAATTTCTAATATAATTAAACTAAAATTTACCGCAATTAAAACAATCCTAAACAATATGGTGCTTGTATACAGAAATCTAAAATACTTTCTACCATAATATAAATATCGAGAGTATTATCATTATGCTCTTGTACACATAAGAAATGATAAATTATTTTCTTGACGTATTAATTTAATATTTGTAGTTGCTTATAAATTAATAAAAGTTTTATGCTATTTACAAACTAACAAGGATTCAAGGATTTAACATCAAGTATTCAAGGTTTTAACATCACGAAAAATGCCTTCAACTTTTCATCTTATTTTAAGTTATTCTTACTACGAATTAACTGTATAGTTAAATTTCTGAACATTATTTTTAATAGGGCATTAATAGTAAGTATTAAATTACAAAATACACAGTCTTCAAGGACAATTTTCTTTTAAATTTTATTCATAGAGTTGGAACAAGAAGCAGGTTAACAAAAATATTTTTTTATTATTTTAAATTGTTTTACTTATATAGTGTTATTAAGTAGAGAACTATTCATCTACAATCTTATTAGTACTAAGATACATTAAATATATAGTTAATATATATAAATCGTAGTAGTAATAAGTGAATAATAGAAGTAAATCAAATAAGGAAATTAAAACATAATAATATTATATATAGAAATAAAAAGCAAAAAAAGAATAGAAAATTCGGAATTGATTTGATATTGAATCACTTATCTCAACTTCCAGGTTCCAAAAATTTTAACACATACGTGAATTTTATAATATAAATTTGAGATATAAATATTTATATAAATTTGAGATATAAATATTTATATAAAATTGAGATATAAATATATATATATTCTGTAAACCTATACTGAAAATTAACCAGGCATAATTAAAATCAAGAAAGCATCTTTAGATGACAAAATTTTAAAAAATCTCTGGCATGAAAGCATTAATAACTACAGGTGAGGCTTTATGAGGCCTTATACATAACCCGCAAATGCAACATCAACATCCAAAAAAAAACATTATCATTATCATTTATAATATTTAAATTGTGACATTCATTAATATAAAAGATTGAAATTCTGTAAATTTATTTACACATAAGTATTATGTTCTAAAAATTAATCAATAAATGCTTTTTGATTGAAATACAGGATACTACTCTTCTTTTCATGTGTAAAATAAAATAAGTTTGGAAAAATATAATATAAACTTTCTATGAATCAATTGAAGCCCAAGAAAATTCAATCCAAATATGCAAAACAATGCTTGAAATTGAAGAAAATATTGACAAACATTTTAATTATTCAATTCCCCTTATAAATAAATCATTTTGAAAGCCACTAGTAAAAATTATAATATTACCTATTTAGTTAAATGTATTTAATTTAATATTAAGTAATTAAAAATTAACAAAATTAAGACATAGTTTTATATTAAAGACAAATCTAAAAACTGTTATAAGATTAATCAAAATTCTTATATTAGTCCTGCTACAGATCATTAATAAATTTATTTCACATATACAGATGACTTAATGCTATTAAAAATATATTCATCTTAATAATTGACTCTTCCTTTTTTTAAATTTAAAGAGAAGTATTAAACCTGGCTTGATATAATTTAAACTTTTAAAAGGCATTTTCTTTTCTAAATGAGAAAATTTGCGGTTAAAATCACTTGTTATGAATTGATATTCATAATACAAGTAGTAATTATGGAAAACAATTAAAATTAATTAATATTTTTGTAATGTGAACAACTTTAAATGAATTTTATACCACATTTTATGGTAAAGTCAGTTTTCATAGTAATATTTTAAAAAAACACATTAAAAGAATAACATAAATAAATAAATTCATTGTTATTACTAAATCCACAAAATGCATTTAGAAGAATAATGCGCAACTTATTATGGCATATTAAGAACTGATAACAAAAGCAACAACTTCAAATAAAATAAATGGTTTTTTCATTTCCCACAAAATCTATAATCATATATGAAACACAGAATTAAAAATGGAGCTACGATTTAAATTAAGAACTAATTTTAAGGTTAAAAAAATATTGGCTCAAAAAGAAAGCTCATGAAAATTTAATAGTCAATAATATATTGCAATGTGTGCATTTATAAATTAATGTATTATCTTTTCTTGGTTACCATAAATCTGAAGAAAACATTTAGTTATTAATATACTAAATTTTAAGTCCAATGTTTATCAAACGTGAACATCTTCATGGATATTCGCGTCGAGGAATTTAAAATCAGTATAATGTTGTTCATTAGTATAGTTATGACGTGGATTAATACATGTTAGATATTAATATATTTATATCAATGGTGATTAATACATAAGCTGTACACATGAAAAATTTCAGCACAAATTAAGCAGAACATTTAATAAATAATTTTTAGTGTAGCTTGAGATATAGACTCTGGTATACTGAATGAACCTACATAATTTTCTTTTCACACAATTTCATCTGTCACATTTTTCACACAATTTTCTTTGCATGCACATCGGACAATTTAAATTACAAAAATTATGACTATACAACTGTTTTTCATTTTCTTAATTTTTTTCTATTGTTTCAGAACATTAATGCAACACTGATTTTCTACCATTATTGAATTTGATAATCACTGTTCTAAAAGTATAAATAATTGAACTAAATGTAATAGTTTAAATTTAATTAGTTTACTCAATAAATATTCTCAACAGAAATAATTTCTTATATATAAAATGATTGATGATGCTTATATACTGTAGTACAGACAGCTTAATTACAATTAATGAAAATTATTTGTATAGCAAAATTATGAAATTAAAAATGTCAATCATGTCACTTTCTAGTAATATACATTCAATTAACTTTTTTACTTAGAGAAAAGGGTCAGTTGTAATATAAGCAAATAATTAGATGCAGTAAATGGAATCACTGATGAATGCAAATTTGAAGAAATGTATTTATAGAAAGACAGTAAAATATTTTAACTATACATATTATTTTCCTTCAATATTTTTTCATTTAAAAATATTTATATTAATTTCATTTTATGTTTGTTGGTAATGGAAATAATCTTTTAATTTCCATACATTTCTTTTTTCAAAAAGTTCTTTTTAAATTTATGTGTAGTTTTCTTAACATATGGGGATACATTTATCAATGAGTAGCATAAAATCACATTTGGCGAAGGAACTATCAATTTGAGTGCAATCTAAATCTTCCTAAAATTTTCTTATTTTAAAGGAGGCTATTATTCTCCCCCCTATGATAGAAATTCAAAAAACAATAAATTTTTAATAGTTATGAATATCATTTTATTTCCTACAAAAGTTTATTTACAAAAGTTTATCACAATAAAAATTTTACAAATATGTTTTTACAATTGTCCTTAATGAGCATTCTATATGTCCTTCTTAACTTGAATATTTTTTACTAAAAAATGTTGAAAGCCCACCATATTTTTTTCTTTAAATTTTTATCATTTACGTATTTTTTTCAGTAAACATTAGGTTTTAGTTTTCTTTATTATTTTGATGGTTATTTTTTCAATTTAAATAAAAAAGTTTTAGTACTTTATACTTCATAATGTATTTGAAATTATAATCTATCATGGATTATTTATGCACTAAGTTATAAAAACTTACTAAATATAATTTTTTCTACTATATTTTGCTACTATGATAATTTTTAAGTTTCTTGAAACAAGGAAATGTACTTTTTGTAATTAAAGCCTTTCATCAGAAAATTTATAGATTTAATCACCAGAACTTTAACGACCAACCAAAAAAATTTAATCGTCTAATGCTAATATGCATCTAATTTTAAAAACATTTTTATTGTTTTTTTACAGAATAATAGTCAATAAAAGTTACATTTTCATAAAATATAAAGGAAAATAAAAGTTTCATAAAGTTATTGATGCGAAATTACTTTACCGAAATACAGTGAATCGATCCATTTAAAAAATGGAATGCAGGAGCTTCATTCAAAAACATCAAGTAAGAAATTTTTAAATCATGACTTTTAGCAATCGCATCATATATTTGTATTTTCTCCTAAAATTTCTCTCTACCATAGTATGATATTCTACATAAGTTAATTAGGTTTCCAAATATAAAAGACAAAGCTGCACTTTTTCAGTTATATATTCCACCTAACGCCTGTCGGAAGAAATATTGAACAAAGAATTTTTTCTGTTTTCAATTAATGAAACATATTTGTTCTATAACAAAAAAGTCGCTTTCATAAAGGAAAACTACTCCTTTCCTTTAAACTAAATTGGAAACTTTTTTCTAGGAATACAAAAGGAAAAACAAATTTCGAATCCTTACTGATCAATGTAAGTAAGTATTCTCCCACAATTTCTTTTAAACTTTAGCTGACTTCGCAAGTTCTTATGCGCTTGAATATTTCATTTAAAAATATTTTCTGTAATTTTTATAACTACGTTTAATTTTAACTTTTTAATTTATTTCCTTAATTAAAAACACGTATTGAATAGAAAATCTAATTATATTAGCGAAATAATTTCAGTTTCTAAACGTGGGATTTAAGAGTGCTAGTTTAAGGAACTATTTTAACACTTCGATTGGAAACAGTTGAACAGAATTCAGAGGATAATTAAATGTGCATAAAGGGTTTTAATCAGCAATTATGCAAAGTGGAAACCATAAAAAATAACTGTCTATGCAAGTTTTGTTTTTGAGACGTTACTTAAGATACTTTCATTGGACTGGAATATAATTAATTCCACAAAAAGAGAAATATTATTTGCTGTTAAAAAGCTCTAAAACATAACTCCTCCTTCTCGTTAATTTTTTTCTCATTTTCTAAGGTGAGAAAGAAGAAAAACTTCTTTCGTTTTTAATGTTCTGACGTCAATTGAAGGAATAATTGAGTTACTATTCTTTCTCCTAAGGTACTTATAAAAGAGCCTTTTTTATTTGAAATAAAAAATGAAATATTTCTTTCCATTTAGTTTTAGTTCTTATTTGTAGCTTAATGTACACATTAACTATTTTCAAATTTATATGTGCGTATGTGTAGCATCCAATTACCTAGATTAAACATTTAAAAAAAATTAATTGAGTTTATGAAACAATTCCATGCATCAGCTTATTTTTTCTACTTTTTTTTTTATTTTTTTTTCTTATAGAGGAGAATAAATAAATATTAGGTGATTATTATTGTCATATCTTATTGGAAAATAAGGATAAAAGGGTTTGACTTTCTGTCTAAATCCATAACTGAAAAACGTTTGAAGGTACTCCATTTACCTTGGCATTTTTTAAGCATGTTTAGAATAATGGTCTTTTATGAAATGCAAAAATGTCATTAGACCTTCAAAAGTTTGGAAAACCTCAGTATTTGCATAGTTATCTACCCAGGTGTATGTTGCACAGATAGTAGGTACATAAAGCATTAATAATACGAGACGAGTTCTTTCTTCGGCTCATTTTTTCCCTTCATTAATAAGCCCATTAGCTATACTTTGCTTTTCATCATAGTACAGTAGCACAGCGGAATTCATCTGAAGAGTAAAGTTGCCCTTAGCAATACCTTTCGCTTTTCAAACATAAAGAAGTGAAAAATTTATAAACAGAAAAAATTATGTATCCAAAAGAAAAATTCTCAAACTCAACCCTTTCATTTAATGCCGCATGTGCCTTAACCCTTCCCTCCCTCGACGATTTCTCCTTATTCCTTCTTCTCCGCTCTCCTCCTTTCTCCCTTCCCCTTCCCCTTTTCTATCTCATTTTTTGTTCTCTTTTTTGCGGACAGTAAACCCATCCCCCTTGCAGAAATACGGACAGAATGAAAATACCTGCCTTCTACAAGCTCCTCCTCCTGCCACTCACTCAATCAGATCCCGCCCTAAGGCGGGATTAGATACTGCTCGTCGAATTCCAACGCTAAAGTGGCATAGTGGGTGAGGTCAATGCTAAGCAGAAGAAAGAAACTGCGAGCACGGATCCGGTTAAGTCTGGGTGTGGGAGGCAATGAAAAGAACGCCGATGCTCTCTCCCTAAGTTGAATATTTCATGCGCACTTTTTTTCCCCCGGATCTGCAGGACTTTTGATATGATTTTTTTTCTTGATTTTGTTTTATTTGCTGGAGAAGTTTTCTTTGAGAGCGGAGCTTTGGCGCTCTGCTATTTGGCGTGTGCGCCAGTTCGAGCGGGCTTAATGAATTCTTGGCTTGCTCTCTGCTGACGGTTGAGCTACAGTAATCGACCTTTAAGTATCCCACCTTAATCCCTACTCTACATCATTTCTTGAAGGCTCAACACGCTTCGCCGGTTTTTCCGAAGCCGGGACTCTTTTCACCAGGAAAACTTTTTTTCCTCTTTTAAAGCAGTCGATTTTTTTAACGATAATTCAAACGACCGTTCCTAACTTTTGAAAGTGACTCACATACTTCATTTCTTCCTACATATTTTGAATATTTTGACTTATTAAAAAAATGATAAATGAAAAACTAATGCTCTTTATAACTTTATAAAAAATACAAATTAATATGATTAATTATGCAGTACCAATTTTTTCCAGTCTCAATTCCATACCAATGATTTTTGTACTCTTTCCTTATGTAACATAAGAAATAAAACTTCCTTTAAAGATGACTGTTGCTTTTTTTTAATTGCAATTCCTTCTAATTTAAGAAGGTAAAAAGAACTTGATTTTAGAATCGATTGAAATTTTTAAAGGAGAAATTACATCCACAAATCTCAATTTTCTTTATGATCCCATTTAATTTTTTTAGAACTTTTTTATAAATAAAAGAAACGATCTATAACTTTTTGGTTGGCTTCCCATGTGCAATAAAATATAATAAATTTTCTTAAATAAATGAAATGCTGAGGTTTTTCCTTTTAATTGCATAATTTAAATTTTAGAAATGGAATGTCTCCAACACACAAACAAGCGCGATGAAAAAATTCGTATATCTGTATAAAGAAAAACATTTCTGACTGAAAGGTTTTTGTTATAAATTAACATAATCTGACAGTTGATGCTTTAACAGAAAATAATTTCAATAAATAGAATAATTTTCAGTTCCACATTTTTAATAAAATGGGACTCATAAAATATAAATACATTTGAAATTATATATTTATTTAGAGGAACAGAGAGAGAGAGAGAGTCACTCTGTAACTTAAACAAGAAAAATTAAATTTTTAATTTAGGGTACAGAAATAATGCACATATTTCTATAAATTTCCAACTTTATATCATTCATATAAATATCACAAATATAACATTATATTTAAAAAAATATATCGAAATTAAATTTCAAATAGGAAAGCTATTTTTTTTAACTTATCTTTTATTATCATTATCTTTTGAAACTTTAACTTAAATGAAAAAAATATTCTCTATATATCCAGCAACTTATAGAAGCTTTAAGCAAAATTTTAAATAAAAAAAAAATTTTTTATACATAGTTCTAATATTTTATTTTTTCTAAAGTAACAGAAATAATATTTTAAATATCCTCAGGAAAAAAAATGTAAAAAATTTATTATGAATAGTCGTGGGTGTGTCTTGTAAAAAGTAAAGGAATATATCACATTAGTGCTTATTGTGCTTGTGTGTGTTGAATATCTTTTAGGTGTTTTCTCTGATAATTCATACAATTTTTTGATGAAGTATGATCTCAAAGTTGAAACTTGTGACAATAATTTCTCATAGTACGTTGATATACAGGAAATCTTTTTTACTTTTCCTCCTATTCTCGTATTAAAATTCTAAGTACAGAGAAAAAAATTAAATATCCTACATTAACAGAACTTTCACCTCTCAAAATTAAAAAAAATACTTATGTTTTTTTATTCAAAAGTTTATAATCACAGTCCAAAACAAAAAATATAAGTTGATGACACAAAATTAAAATTTTATTTCCAACTTCACGTCTTAAAATATATATGAGTGCTTGAGTTTAATAGTCATGTGCATTTATAATACTCAATATTAATAACGATGTCGTTAAAGAAAATATAAAGGAGCTTTTATTTTAAAATTTTAATAACAGTACAGTGAAATTCAAGTGTAACATTACTGATTATTTATTTACACTGTTGCGAGACACTTTGACTTGATATTATCATCTCCAGGTTTAAAAATGATCATAAATTATAAAGGTATTAAACGTTTAAAAAATTTACAATAAAAATTACAATTTTCAAAAACAAAAAACATTTAAATTTTGTTACTGCTTGTAAATAACCATATGGAAATAATACTTCAACTAATAAAGAGTTCTAAGCAATTTTCCAGTTAATTTGATTATCAAAAATAAAATTTCATTTAGTTTAGAGTAAAAACTATTGTTAAACAAATCTGTCATAACCATTTTCTTCGCATACACAATATTATATTGACAAAAAACTTTTTTATTAACTGATTCGATAGATAGTTCCCTATATTTTAATTCTGAATTTTTTTTTTACAAGAAACATAATCTCTTTTGTTCTTATTTTTCATTTTAGAGTCATTTTTATTAAAACTCTTCGAGGATGCTTTTATTATTTGTTAACAACTTTATTTCTTCTCATAAATACAATATCAAAAATTATAACTTGACCTTTTAATTTTTAT
This sequence comes from Latrodectus geometricus, assembly GCA_026290005.1. NCBI lineage: Eukaryota > Metazoa > Arthropoda > Arachnida > Araneae > Theridiidae > Latrodectus > Latrodectus geometricus. The sequence goes on from JAPDSC010036855.1 coordinate 1,201,827, forward strand.
AACATAACAAAAAATTAAGTAAAATTATTAAAATCAAATTTTTTCGAATTCAGCTTAGAGTTCTGATATGTCATTAATATAATTGAATCTCTGTTTTGATTTTTATCATTTTTTTTATCATACAACTAGCCCCATAGTTAAGATTTTTTACTTTCACACGACTAATACATACATATGCATTTCTTGTTGAAAAGCATGAATTTTTTTTATTCGTTGACAATGAATTTAGGATAGTTTTTATTTCAAACTACAGCAACTATTTATATAATTTCTATCAAACTGTAAGTGCGTGAATATACTCTTCAATATTTTTTAGTTTTTAATCCTTTTTTTTATAAAATTAATTAAGTTAATTTCAATCACTTAACTATTTCCAGCAATTAGTTCTCCTCACAAAGAGAATTTTATTATTTTTCCAATATATTTAAGCTTTCTAATAGGACTTTTTATTAATCTATAAATTTATACTGACATTCACTTCTAGTTTGTGTATTGCCTCAAACATTATAAAGAATAAAGCATTCTAATGATAGTATATTAATTGTAATATTGATAATAAAAAAATATTATTGGATTTATATTAAAAATAAAGAAAAAGTTCAAGAAAAAATTAATTAAAAATAAAAATACATGTACCTTTAATTACTTCAGGAGCAGATTCTAAATATATAATTAAAAAAAACATTTTAACCTTAAATTTGCTTTTATCATAAATATTAAATGTTGAAAGTTACTGTGAAACATAAAATGTTTATTATTCTTGCTAGTTTCAAAATAAGATTTGAATTTCACTCAAATCCATTTCCTACAATTTGCTTTAATTTAGACAGCAGGTACATTTATTCAAAATTATTCTTTTGGTCTGTTCCATTACATGTGTAAAATAGGAAGGGAGAAGCGAAGAAATTAAAAATTTAGTATTTATTAAATGCATTTTCTTAAAGAACTAGATTTATTATGAATAAGGCCATAAATATCAACTACTAAGGAGTTTGATATTTTGTTTAAAAAATAGCATATGCACCTTTCATGGATAGAAATGAAATACATTTAAAAGCTTAACCCAAACGGTGATAAAAAAGAATAGTTTGTCATTTTCATTATTCCATGAGAAATCAGTCACAATCGGAATAATTTCCAAGAAATTTTCTCATAAACCATTTTGTAGTCCTTTTTTTTATATCAAATCAATGTTTAATAAATACCATTTCAAAATTTTAACATTACAAAGACTTTGCTTCTTAACCAAAACGGATTTCTCAAATCCTTATCATAACATACTTTGTTAACTAGATTAAATGCATATTAGAGAACTATCTAAAACACGGAAGCAGAGATTTACAGCTTATATAGTTATTACATAGAGAGAAAGATTAAATTGATTGCATAAAAATTTAAAAATACAAATGCAATCGTTCCCATGTTTTATTTTTTTTTTTTGTTTATCTATTTACATTTGAAAATAATGAATATATTTAACACAGCAAATATATATTTTAGGTAAACTATTTATATAAGCATTTAGTTTTATGATTTGGCATATGTTAGAATGTTAAAGAGTAAACATATATAGTTATTAATATAGTAAAATAATTGAATTTTATGTATTGGTAAACTTTATAACATTACTTGACACATAGTATAAAGAGGAAGGTAAAACTTGTGTATTATTACTTGTTTTAAACTTGTAGTGTAACTTGTATTGTTGATTGCCTGTAGAATGGTAAATAATTATGAAGAATTAAAACTTACTGTTGAGAAGTACATGTATTTCTGTTTTAGAGACTAAATATGAGCAGAATTCTCTCAAGGTGTATTTCTGTTTTAATTATATTATTCACTGAAAAATTTAATAAACACATCTGGTTTTAATTCAAAGAAGAAATTTTTTGAATGTAGAAACATCAATGATATTATGTTAAAATGAAAATTAGTCTAAAACTTTTTTCATTAGTATTCAACAAAACGATGTAGAAATATCAGTGATACAGATGAAGGAAAAATGCAAATTGAAACAATTCTTTGGGCTTGAATCATTTTCATAATTTGCCGTAACTCTTCAAACTAATCAAAAACTCGAAAAATTGGATAAATTAACACATTAAAAATTGTCATAAAGCAGTAACACATACCTATTGTTTATGCTTATTGTTTAATTTACAAAATATTACTAATTAAAATTAACAATATATATCAGCTTTATCAATATTTTCAACTATTTCTTATTTGTATTAAATTAAAAAATATTTATCAATAATATGATAGATTTTGTTTGTAAAATGTTTTAAAAATTTTATACTTAAACGTACAAAAAAAAAAAAAGACAGTATCTAGATTTGTTGCATAACTTTTAATAATTAAAAATGTTTAGAAACTTTCAATATTATAAACTTTAATCATCTTAAGTTTATAAATTAATTCATTAATTTACGTAAATTTTTTATTTATTAAAAATTTAAAGTTTTTTAATTAATAAAATTTAATTAATGTAAATTTACGTTTTTTATTGTAAATAATAGTGATAATTCAAAAATGGAATCAAGAAAGTGCGATTACTCAACATATTTCATGATGTTTAACCATTTTCATATTTAAACATAAGAAAATAATTTAATGCTTTTTTATTAAAATTGAAAATATTAAAAATTGCTTAACATATTGCTTTTCTAATTAAATAATAAGGGTATATATATATATATATATATATATATATATATATCTGTGTGTGTGTGTGTGTGT
>JAPDSC010036855.1:1204665-1214839 GCA_026290005.1 Latrodectus geometricus
TGTGTGTGTATGTGTATGTATGTGTGTGTGTATGTGTGTATGTGTGTGTGTATGTGTGTGTGTGTGTGTGTATGTGTGTGTGTGTGTGTGTGTGTGTGTGTGTGTGTGTGTGTATGTGTGTGTGTGTGTGTGTGTGTGTGTGTGTGTGTGTGTGTGTGTGTGTGTGTGTGTGTGTGTGTGTGTGTGTGTGTGTGTGTAATTTCCAAAGTATAAGTAAAGAAAAAAACTAAATGAAGCATATATAGTATTTTCTTTCTGTTAAGTAAATCATTAATTCCTATATTTCAATATAAAAATTTTCTTTCAAGAGTTATGTTCCTACCTCTTTCTTTATTTATTAAGAATCAAAAATATGGATTGATAGTTGTGTTATTATGTGATATGTGATTATTGTAATACTATGAAAAATTATGATTTGGTACTTTGTTGAAACTGGGCATATATTTTATGGTAAGTTAATATGAATGTTACTCTGATTTAAGTCTATAAATTTCAATTAATAATATTCAAAATATAAAAATAATAATTTTAATAAAATATATATATAAATATATAATTATTACTAAATGAGTGGCCTTCACATAGTTCCAAGATTTTGCAGCTACGATCTTACTACGGTCATCACTTCAAGATTATGTAACCATGATCTTGGTAAGATTATAATCATATAATCTTGGTTTTATTCATTATACTTGTATGATCGTTAATTTATCATATAAATATGAAAAACTACTGTTCATTTTTAAAACTCATTGTAAGTTTAAACTTATAACAAGACATCACTAACTACTAAAAAGAATATTCTACAATCTTAAGCATTGATTTTTTTTATCTAAATCCAAGTACAATTTATATAATAGAAACATTAAAACTAATTTTAAAAATTGATGATTTTTAAAGAAATCTGTTTTAGTATAAATTACTCTCTACAAATTTGTAGTAGAAATATAATTATAGACTTTATTTTAATATACAACTGTAAGTCATTAGTAAGAAATATCTGCCAATTTTCGAACTCTTTAATGACATGGATTTCAAAACTTTTTAAAATGTTAGGGGTTATACCTAGACAAGAATCAGTGGAATAAAATTCAAAGGTAAAATTCTAATTTCTGTTTGAAAAATATACTTTTAAATATGTTTGTTAACTAGAAATTCATATAAGTAATACCAAATGATTTTGAAAATATTCACATTTAAAGATATATTAGCAACAACGAGGAAGTATAAAATATACTTCCACTAATGAGTTATTGATGCATATTAAAATTAAGTCTCTAATAATGTGTTACTGCAACTTCGTAGTTAAATATCTCCTACTGAAACAGCTTCTATTTAAAATAGGAAATTTTTAACTTTAATATTTCTCTTAAAGTAATGTAAGCCTGGTTTTAGATTAAAAAAAAGTTATGTTAAAAAATTTTGTATGATAATTATTTTCAGCAGTTAGTAATGCCTCACGGTAATTTTACAATAGAAGCTATTTTAAGAAATTAGCAGTAATTTGAATGTTTAATAAGTATTTGGATACACAATTTTAAAACTATATAAAGTCTGTTTATGCTTTGTTATACAAATTTAACAAAAATTGAAATTTCTTAAAACTATTACCTTTCAAAATGCCTCCATTTAATTTTTTTATACCATTACAATTTTGAAATCAATTTTATTGTAAAATTATTTATCTACTGATTATTATAATCAAACTTTTCGTAGTCATTCATCAATTATATCATTTTTAAACAATTATAATAAGCACTATGCCAACAAATAATATCAACTAAACAAGCGATTAAGGGTCGACTTTTAAGAATTTTTGCATTATAGTTTACCACTTAAATTCTATCTATTTTCTCCAGGGTGAGCAATACAAGCACCTTAAACATATAACTCGGAAAGTGCCCACCGTAGCCTATCTATAAAAATTTTATTATTTTTTTTAATTTTAGGCGACAAAAACTTTACTTATAGCATTGTTGGTAATGACACAATAAATAACATTTTAAGCAAACAAAAATAATGAGTAGTTTTACTATAAACAATAGCTTATTAAAACAAATTTTCTTTATAAAATACGATTTTTTGATTACTCTTATGTACTAATAAATTTATTTAAAAGCGTATCATAATGCATTCGCGAAGTTAAAAAACAAACTTTGAACTATAGTTTAAAATAAAATTTCCTTTCAGAGCTCTTAAAAAAATTTGCATCTTGAGAAATATTAGATGTTCAAATGCAATTAATGAAAATTTGTTTAAACTTCTTTTTGAACATGTTTATATTATAAAAAAAAGTTAGATTCTTGATAACTTGCTCTCACACTGAGCTTTCATTACTCCTGTAGATTACTATATCATTTAAATTTGAAATGCTTAAAATGTTTATAAATACTTAATTTTTCTACGTCATTACTTTAATATAATTTAAACATAAAATGAAAAGAAATACAATGAATTTGAAATTTTAATTTTAGTAAGAAGTAAATTTAGAAAAAAGTTTCAAAAATTAAGATAGAAAAGATTTTTAATGACTTACTTTAAAAAAATATAAGTGCGATAATTGGCTCATAAATGGTAACATTTTGGATTTTCATTTTATTACAGTGTCAAACAGGAATTGCTGATTTAAATGGAGTTTAATATGCATGTCAAATAATAAAATCTTAATTTACAAACTTACAAAGATATCTAAATATATATTAAATCTTATACGAATGTTATATTAAAAATATAATTTATATTTCCCCATGTTCAATGCATAGCATTAAATATTATATATACCAGCACGGAAAGTGAAAGAAATAATTATATCAAGGAGGTAAAAAACAATACAAATTAAAATTAGCAGTACAATTTTTTATTGAAAAATTAATATTTATTTTTTAAAGAATTAAGAAATAAAAGTAAAAATCATACTTGATAATGGATTGAAAGAACCGTAAAAATAAAACATGAAGCTTGAAACACTTTATAATATGTTAGTTGATAAGGAGACCATTGCACTCATCTTCTGGTATTTGTAGTTACAATCAAATGGTTATAGAGTTTAATATAGTTATTATATAAAAAATACTCGATGTATGCATATTAAATACATGTGTAAGTAAATAAAATTCTTGAACCCCCAATTAAAAATAATATAAATAGGAGTATAGTAATTTCTAATTAAGTACAGGGAAAAAATTAGAATATTTACGTTATTTGAATATTTACTGGAATTTTTATTTTCTGGTATATGTAGTGGAAGTTTACTGATTATGGTTAGATTTCATATAATAACAGTTAGACTCAATTAGAATAAGGACAGTTAGAAATTTACTTTAATCATTGCATTTAAAGAAAGTCTTAGTTTCTTCTAACCTTTGAAAATAGTAAATCTAATGTGCTTCACGTATTTTTATTATAAAATTTCATCAATATTATTTGACGTATAAATTTGAACAATAATAGTTCCTTCATTCATTGAAATTAATGGTTGTGATACTATAAACATCTTTTTACATTTATAAGCCCTTTTAGTCATATTGAATTAGTAAAATTAAAAAATACGTATGAAATTTATGATCTACAAATGTGAAATCATATATTTTTTATGAAACTTAAAATTTTTGTTTCATGTAAAATTCTGCTCTTAAATCAAAAGTTTGTATCTGCGCTTGTAGATACAAACGTTTGCTCAAAGAGCCGACAAGAGTGGTTGGTCAATATAATATCATTTACAATTATTGATAACTACAATGATGAGATTTCAGTTCGTTAGAATAGATTAAAATAGTTTTTTAAATATATACAAATTATAAAATGATTTGATATTAATTTTCAAATCTGAAACTAAACCATTGCCTGTTACAAAAATATAAACTTATCACTCTTAACCGTAATTTAGAATTTTTAAGTTTCTTGTATTTTTATAAAATTAAAAATATTCTCTCTCAAGACTTAAAATTAAATTTAAAATTAAATATATTCTAATTTTCATTTATGAGTTCTCTATAACTAAATCAAATAATAAAAAATATGTCATATTTAATAATTTTCTACGTGGCAGTAAAGTTTACTATATTCAATGATACCTCAATAAATAAATAAAATGTTAAATAATTATAATTTCGATATATTTAAGTCTGATTTTTAAGCAGTATATCCTTGTGAATAAAAGTGTAACTTCAAAAAAATCTCTGAATGATAATACTTTTCCATACTTGATATGAGTTCTTATAGAAATTTTAAATTAATGTATGTAATTTGTAGATTCTAACTTATCAGTAATTACAGATACTAAAAATGATATTTATCATGCCTTGACTATATTTTTAGACAGTATAGTTTTCTACTAATCCGGAACTATTGCTTTGAAAAAATAGGTAGAAATTTATTTATAACATGGAAAAATATTTTAAGAAAGTAAATTTTTCAGTAAAAGCACATTAAATAGATATGAATATTTCTTTAACAAAGATATGAATACTTCTTTAGAGAAAATTATCTTAATCAATTATTTTATGATACATTTTACTGCCTTTTATTATTTTTAAGCATTTATGAAATCTAAATTAAAATTTTTGATCAAAACATGTACCTAACTTCTTACACACAATGAGTACTTTCTAAGGTTTCTTTTAATCTTAATCATAAAATTGTCTTATGATATACTCAGACTTCTAAGTCTGTTTTTACTTTTTTTGTTTGAAATAATTGCTATGAGATTATTGATATTTTAAAAAAATAAAATTTACTAATTAATTTATTTAATCTTTGAGTAACTTGTTGCAGTAACAATTTTTTAAAAATTCAGTTTCTCGATAGTGTATAGTTTTTGTTGCCAAGCCTTACTAATTTAGAGAAATTAAGTTAACCAATTTGTCCTTGTAAGTTTAAAGTGCTTAACTATTTCAAGCACAGTTAAAATATTAATTTATATGACGTTATCCAAACTCTCCACTTCAAGGACTAAATTTCCTGTTTCAAGTGCTCTAACAACTACATCAAAAAGGAGATTTTAAATGTCTTTATGATGCAAGGCCTTTCAAGCCCTATAAGCTGGGAAGCTCCAGCTAATAATAAAGAATGCACAGCTTCAGTTATTACCTAATTATAAAAATCTCAATAGTGCTTTTGAAATCTTTCTTTTGAATCAAATTCATGTGAGACAAATATCAAAAATGTTTTCATTCTTAATTACGAACACAGATTGCGAAGTAAAACTTATATTTTATAATTGCAAAATAATTTCTGTATAAGATTATTATTCTCTTTATAAAGAAACCATTGATAGCATTTAACTAAATTGTACTTAATATTAAAATTTACACAATTGACACGATTCTATATATTGTGAAATATATTTAGACATTTTTTTAAATGTAAGCTTCAATTATATCTTTACATGAATGCATTTTAATTCGGATATCTTTTTTTCCCTCTCTTTTAGAAATCAATAATTTAATTTTAAATTCTCATAAAATAATAAACACGTATAATAATAAAGTAGACATAATGATATATTTTAATCAAGTTTAGGTTACAGTTAGATTTTTTGTACTGCAATATTGATACATATATAAGTTGATAAATTGATACGTATATAAGTAAATATATTTTATATTAATTTCAAACTGTAGACAGGTTAAATTAAACTATTTTGCTTATTCACGAAGAATAAGTTATTGTTACTTTAAATCCTTTCTAAAATTTTTTTATACTTATTTATACTTAAGAGTTTTTAATTTTGACTTGAACGTCAAACTAATCCTATATGCTCTTCAAAAATACCTCACAAAAATATTTTAAATCCATTTTTTCAAGATAAAACAATTTGGATATTAAATTAATTTTTAATTTACCCGGTTAGAGAATAAGAGTTCTAAGTAAAATTAAACCTTAGTTAAATTATGCTTATTTTATCTGGTAAATTTCAAATAAGCAAACTGAATTTGAGTATAAGTACTTTTCAGATTCTCTAGCACAATTTTTTAACAATAATAAATTTATAACGAATGAAAATTTTTATTATCATAGTTATTATAAGACCTTATTAATTGTATTTCTTATAGAGGATGCAACGTTTTTTAATTGATTATTTGATTTTAAAAACTGAACATCTCATTTTCATTCTCTCAAAGCTACTGAAATTAATAAAAGAAGAAATTAAAATGTTAAATATATTAGTTTCTAATGGTGTATTTCATTAAATATACTAATGTTTGATGTAATTTTTTAAATTAATTCCATTAGAAAAATACTATAATAAATATTCAAACCTTTATACTTTGAATGATCCTTGTAATCCTTGCATCATTATTGACTTGTATTGCAAGGATTTTCAATCCAAGTACAAAATGATGCACACCCCAAACAATCACTTATTAATCTTTAAGTTATTTTGAAAATAATTTTTAAGTTAGTTTTCCCTCAATTCTAGATAGTGATTTTCCTATAACATTGTAGAGATATTGTTTTTATGGATATGCAATTAATATTATACATAATAAATATTGATATCATTATTAAAAATTGTAACCCTATATATAAATGACAAATAATAAATTTTATTTCAGTTTAGTCGGATATATCTCATAAATTTATATAAAATTTCAAAAAATGAATAATTGGGTATTTATGCAAGTATTTGCTCTTAATTAAAATAATGGCTGGAAAGGATAGAGTACTATTATTTGAAATGCAATATCAAATTTGAAATGATGTTACTAATTGTATTTTATCCTGATTTATTGGAGCTTTTGAAGTTTCCTTTTCTTAATTTTTTTTCTCTTTCTCAATTAAATACATATGTGAGAGAATAAAATATTCATTGAATTAATTCTTATAACTATCTTCGTCACGTGACAAGATTTCTTATTCTGTGCTAGTAACATTATTAAAATTTTAATAAAAATACAAATTCTCTATTAAGATTAAACTGCCACCTCCAAAATAATTAACTTCAAAAATTTTGTAATTTTGTTTGTAAGTGAATAAAGAATATCATAATTCCATCTTACTTACATCTTACATATTCTATTAATAATCAATTAAAGGCTATAAGAAATACTTTATTTTATATAATATTTAGAGTCATTTTATAAAATATGACTCTAGTTTAATAAAAAGACACATTTTTTGAGTATCTATAAAGGAATGGATTAACATGAGTCAGAGTTTCTGACGTAATATTACTGTATTTAATTTATCCACCAATTTTTCATGCTACCAATTGTTGTTTTATTCTATATTTATTTATAGATAACAAACAAATGGCATTTTAATATAGGCCTTTTTTGGAGGAAACCGATTTCCTCTTTCCATATTAAATCATCTCCTTTCATGCTAACACTAGTTGAGGGATCATATCAGTCCATTATCCAACAAATTGAGTTAAAGAAATTATGTCTGCTTTGTTTTAAGAAATTTGAGAAATGACGGATTTGACAAATGAAAAAGAAAAATCGTAATTGATAAACTTGTTTTGCCTTATGAAAAGATTATAATTTAAAACTAGATGTTTTTAATGCTGCAGCGACATTTTAAATTCTTGGAATTTAAAGTGATTTTTAAAAGGATTTCCTTTAAATAGCTTTACCGTATATAATGCATATATTTTGTAATTTTCCCACAAAAATGATGCTATCTGGAAAACTTATTCTGATAATACAAATCTGCAATAGAAACATTTCAAAATAATAAAATATTTTTGTATAATCAAAATACATTATTATTGATCTTTGCACCACATTCTATAATTCAGTTAGTGGAAAATCAATTATATAATATGTAAGAATTAAAATATTGATTCCAATATTCTCTGAGAATATCAGACCTATTAGATATGAGATTACAATCTAATAATGTACAATAATAGCTGAAGTAATTTCATTTTGATTTATCAGAATAAATTATTATTGATACTATTATTATTAGAATGTACTGTGCATTCAATTATAAAACATATATTAAATGTGACATAATTTTTCATTTAGTTCAGAACCATTAGGGGATTTTTTATTCTTTATGCAAGTTATTTTATATTTGAAAAGTTCATTTACTTTGTATTCTCTAATATAAATTCTTTATTAGTTACTAAATAATATATCAAGCATTTTTGAAATATAGAAGTGATGAAAGAATTACATTTAATAAACATTTAATTTATTACTAATCAAGGATTGACTTTTTTAACACTATCTGAATTAATCTTTCAAAACTCCTGTTATAAAATTTTTGTTCTCTTATATAAGTTTTTATCAACATTTTCAAAATTTATGTTTATTTCTTCGTAATAATGATAGTAACAAATCTTTTAGTTTGAAAAGATTTTTTAAGTAGTCATAAATGTTAATGAGCACATTTTTATAACATTTAATTACAAAATCTTTGGTAAAACATTATCGGGGAATATTTCCAAAAGTTGAAAAGATGTATTTAACAACAAAATATGGATGAGTCAACATTTTTTTAAAAAAATAGGTTTTGTATTCTGCTATTAAGAAACGTTTTACTCACACACGATTTCTATCTCTGCCTCAAATTCTAAATTATTTATACCATGTGATATTTACTAAATGATAACAATTTCTTCAGAAAATATTTTTCGAATAATTCACCAAGAAAACAGTATTTTTATATGCATATAATGACATACACTCACCATTTATATATTATTTTTAAATATAAATGATGAAATATTTACACAATTTAATATTATTTTAAATTACCTCATATTGTTAGAATATATTAAAAGTATAATTTCATCTCTTCTAAAAAAAAAACACAGAGAAATCGAATGAGATACTATGTTTCGCTTATATTTTTCTTTGTAACTTTTACACATTATTTAAACTAAATAATTCAATGGACTAAGTGTTTTTCATGGAAAAATTCTGCAAAAATAATGCCTTACAGTGTCAGCAGTTTCATTACAACATTGGATAACATACTATTGCCATCTGTAACTGAATATGCATTCTTAATTACATTTATTATTTTATCGAGATTTTTAGAGTTACATCGTACTATCATAATTGTTCTTAGTGAACAGATTTCAAATAAACTTAGGAGACATTTTTAAGCATATTTTTCGCGTGAAGAAAATAATGTCTCTTACTTGTTCTTCCCTATTAAGCGAGTTAATGGCAATGATTTTTCAGATGTAATACAAACAAATATATAACAAAAATTTTATTTCAAAAATTCTTTTCCTCGTTTGTAATATAAATTAGTTATTCAAAGAAATAATTATGAACTAAATAATGCCAATATAATATTATTAAGATAATGTGTCTCTTATCAATGAATTTATATCAATTCCAAAAATTTCTGCATCTTTGAAAATTAGAAAAAAAAGGGAATATTTTTCCATGGTATAGTAAGATTACACAACTTGTTAACTTTTTGTTATTACGAAATAAATATATTGAAAAGTTTATGTTAACATTGTGGATTGTTGATCTTGGAATGCTATAAAATTTCAGTTTGTCAGGAATTTATAAAGTCCGAAAAAACATTTTGTTATCTCAAAAGCAAGTGTCTTTTAGAAACTTTAATTTCAATATTTTAATACAAAATTAATTACTTACTGTTGTCTTCCAGGCAAGACAAACAAATTTTATAAACTATATTTTAGTGAAAGGAAATTTAGAAATTATTAAAAAAATTGTTAGCTTTTTATAATTTTTTTTCTTTTTTTGAAATTTAGAAGCAATTTCATTGATATATTATACGAAATTTATAATACAATATTATTTTTTTACGTTTTTAAGAAATTTATTATACTTTAATTATTTTAATAATTAAAAGACATATTTTCTAAAATATACATCGATATTTTGAAGAGTAAAAATATTATACCAAAAGTTTATGGCTTATTAACATGTTTTCAATCACGAAAAAAACTTAAAATTAACATCAAGTAAAAATTAGAAATCAAGATTTATTTCACCCAAATTTTGAATTACGCTATTCATCAGATGAAATATATCAAATACACCTTCAATTTTTCATAAACTACAAGTATATAAATTCAATCAAAAATAACATCCTGTTAATTATACTTAGCTCAAATTGCATTTTTAATATCTTATTCAAAGATATTTGCAGAAATTTTATCGAAAAATAAAAACTCTAATTTATGTATGATACACCTTTATAAGAATAAAAAATAGATTTTATTCTGAAATAA